>JAMKCH010008660.1:0-44115 GCA_023653785.1 Ophioderma brevispina
TGCCTTAAAGACAAGCAATTTGTTACATAACATTCGAGATGAAGGTTAAGCAGCATCCTGTATGAGTCTAGGCGGTAGCCGGTTCGAATCCGGCCAAAAGCAATATGGGTTTTTTCAACACGTCTGTGCGTGGCCATCTCCAGGAAAGATTAATTTAATAAATAATCCCTATTGCTCACCATTGTCCCGGACTGTAGCCCAGAGGGACTATATATCCTGCCCACACCGGGATTCAGGCATTGTATTAGGCTTGTAGTAAGATATTGATCTGGCAAGTTAAAAGTGGATTAGTCAGGATTAGGTGGCAACATATACAAAACAATGGTCTGTGAGCTGAGACAACATGCTTTTCAAGTTTGGTAATGCTGGCAGTAACAGTAATTAAATTTGAGCATCCTTGTTCCAGAAATTGCCACAAACTGCCACAACCACCCCCCCCCCCGACCTTTCTGTTTATAAAATGTAACATCCAAAAAATGTTCAAAAAAAAAGTCGTGGAAGTGATTTCAGTCGGGTCCTTTCATTATGTCCCTTTAAATCCATATGCAAGAAAGTGTCATGTTTTTAATTCGTCATCAAAATTATTAAATGACCGTATTTCAGGGAGAGGGTTGTGTTGACTGTTGTGTGAATATTTGGCACAATAAATAGGGAACATTACAGTGTACATTTTATATTTTGTTGTAACAGGTTAAGGAGTCTAACTTTTCCAGAAAAATGCACATTTTAGAGCATCAGCCCAGAAGGTTTTGGTTAGACGACGAGATACCAACATCTGAACCACGGGAAAATTCAGAGAAAAATATAACTTTTGCAAATATGAAAAGTCTGCGGGGACCCGTTGTTGCGGTATAGCCCCAGGAGAGGGGTTAAGTTACTATGGGGGTCAAATATTTGAACTGCGCTATATCTAATGAAATATATAGCCTCAAATATTCCTTAGGTACCAGGGAGTAAAAAAGTCAATGGCGTCACACGCGTTGGTGCTCCTTCCAAGATATTGGGAAAATAGGCTAACAGGTCATTTGTTTATTCAAGAAGGTCACCCGTTAGCAATACCCAGATTGTTTGTAAAAAATATTTTTGTTTAATGTTTAATGATACTGAATCCAAATATGAAATGATTTTGCCTTCGGGATCTCCTTGTTGTTAAATTGAAAGGGTACAAAAATCCCTGTGGACTCTATGGGGACGGGGACATTATTATACCCCTCCCTATGAACGTGAACCAATACTTATGCAAAATAAAAAGCATATTTTGAATCAGTATCATTAAATAGTTTCTTTAATATGTTTTACAAAGAAAATCTTTTGTTAAACTTGTTGACCCTTCTGAATAAACAAAATGACTTTAGCCTATTTTCCTAAAAATCTTGGAAAGGAAGCACCACACACATGTTGAACCCACAATGACCTTGTTCACTCATGGTAAACTAATGAATAATTTGCGCTATATTTCAGTAGATTTAGCGCAGTTCAAATATTTGACCCCCATAGTAACTGTACCCCTCTCCTGGGGCTACACGAACCAACGGGTCTCCGGCCAGATTTCATATTTTCAACAGTTATTATTTTCTCTGAATTTTCCCGTATTCAGGTATTGGTCTCTCATCGTCTACAACCAAAAACCTTGGGCTGACGGTCTATTGTTTTTTGTCAGATGGAACTTTAACTGTTTATTATAAGTGTAATTAAATAATGGATGAACAACCTTTTATTGAGTCTATAAGATATTCCGGATATTTGGACGGATATTGCGACATGTGTATGTGTTGATTCCATTTAAGGGATTCGTTAACATTAATACCCAAAAAATTAATGAAACTCTCGAATCTGGCCAAGCACACCCTTTTTCAACACTTCGTGCGTTGACCAACTTTAAAGAAAGACTAAAGACACGAGGAGATTTCCGGAAAGTGCGCCCCCAATTTTTCGTCGAAACCGGGATTTTTGCATATTTTGAATGCTTACCAATGTATTAAATTACACGTGAAGTGGATAAGCCAGAAACGCCGTCTTTACGTAATAAAAATGATTTAATGTACACGACAGAGAGCGTGCTTCTCTATGGAGGCCTATTAGGACAGCAAGCAACTGAAGCAAGTTCAAAATGTAGTTTTGGTTTTCCTTTCTACTTGTTTGTCCGATAAACCTTCGAAACGTTCTCTGTAGGTGTCCTGTAATATCGAATCACTTTAATATTCAACCACGTTTAAAAAGCATTAAAGCAATAAAGGAAAACAGCTAACCCAGGACAGACCTTATAAAGGGTCACACAGGGAACAATACAAAAGACAAATCTACAATTACATAAGCAAATACATTAAAATAAAGTCCTCAAAAGGATCTTTCTCTCTATTTTTGCACCTATCAAGTGCAAATTTAGAGAAATTTATATCCTCAGAAAATCTCCTCGTGCCCCTTTAAAGGTGCGTGTTCCGATCGTCTTAAAAAAAAAAAAAAAAAAAAAAAAAAAAAAAAAAAAAAAAAAAAAAAAAAAAAAAAAAAAAAAAAAAAAAAAAAAAAAAAAAAAAAAAAAAAAAAAAAAAAAAAAAAAAAAAAAAAAAAAAAAAAAAAAAAAAAAAAAAAAAAATTCCATTCCCAAGATATAAACAAATAACCGCCGTTTTAGTGGTTAACCATCAATATTAGCACAGTATTGAATAGGGCTTTGCAACATGCATTATTGCGTCTACCATCAATACCGCTAGTTTGTTTCGCACGGTACTTGATGGGTGTATGTGCAAGTGCCAGGCTCTCATACCTAGTAGAGAACACAATACACATAAATCGGAACAAGCACCTTTAAATAACATTCATCTTTGTCGACTTGGATAATTAAGTAGTTGAAAATAATAAAAAAAAACATTACTTCTATTGCAGCAAGGTGGCAAATTAGAAGAGATGAAAATAGGAAACAGTTCTAGGTTATATGTTTCATCACTATTCATTAATTTCAAAGCAGAGAAAAAAAATTATAGAGCGATTGCTAATCGAAGACTTCCCTTGCAATTCTTTCTTACCTCTTTCAAAGACAAAGCAAAAATATCCTGCTTCAGAGCAAGAAAATTATTGGTACCGTTGTGCCATGCGCTTGACTATTTCTTAAACATTTCATGATCCACAGCTTCGTCCCACTGATTTATCTCAAAATACTTTTGTATAATCTGAACTAATAATAAGCCTTAGGGTAGTTCCGTAATTTTGTCAATTGAAATTCAGAATTGTCAAAATAAAAAACACACACACACATCGAAATTAACTTGATGTTTCATGTTTCATATCAAGGGTAATACTATGCAAGTTTCATGATCAAATATTGAATTTCTTCGAATATTCAAGTTTTGTTAGATATGATCATGGAGCTATAAAATTATATGCACCATGTCCCATAGGACGTTGGCTCCTCGAACAAATTTAGACCATCTATTCCTATCTTGCGCTTCCAAATATGCCTTGTGGAAGGTGGTGCCCACAATGATGTCATCTTCCCATATCTTCCTTGGTCTTCCCTGTCTGTTTGTGCCTGCGACAGTTTCCATAAAAATGCGTTTTTAGATATTATAACAAGATCAAAATGATATGTTGCGGGACGACAGTCCAGAAATGCCACCTCACCATACTGTTTTTGTTTGTGTTGTTTTGCACTTTTTGTTGAAATACGTTTGCGCATTCTGGAGGTGATAGAAACTTCCTTGCTTTTGAAATTTTTGTCTTTTTGAGATCTGCGTAACTATGTAGAAATTTCATCCATTGTCGCGTGAGGATATTGAATTTCATAGGTGCATCCGCAAAATGAAGTTGTAAACAAAGTTTGCTTCAGGTTGGGCCCGTCTGCAAACAAAAATACATTACCTTATACTCTCTAAAATGAAAGATGTGAATTTCACTCTTGTAGAGTACTTACAGCGGGGCCCACTCCGAAAAGTGTAATATTTCAAACCCTTTGAAGAGTAGGGTTTTGTTCAAATTTTTTTCTTGATAATGTAAAAAAAGTAATAAAATTATCATTTGTAAAAAGCAATGAGGAAAATTTGATCAAAAATATTGTTTTTTGAATGAAAGTGTGAATTTACTCTTTTCCAGAGTGGGCCCTGGTAGGTCACTCTAAAAGAAGAAATCCGCTTTTGCATTAGAGAGTACATAAAATTATTTTAAAAAGTCAATGTTCAATCGATGAGCTTAGCATATTTTAATCTCATTAAGCTATTCAATTGATACGAATTTCATTTGATATGGATGATTTAAATATGGGAATTTCAGTTGATGTGGAATTCAGTTGATGTGAATTTCAGTTTTGATGTGAATTTAAGTTGATGTGAATTTCAGTTGATTTTGAATTTCAGTTGATGTGAATTTCAGTGATGTGAATTTCAATGAGTGAATTTCAATTGATGTGAATTTCACTGACAGGAATTTCATCGATATGAAGTCATTGATATGAATTTCATTGATTGTCATGTGATATGAATTTCATTTGATATGAATTTCAATGATATGAATATCAATTGATACGAATTTCTTTTGATAAGGAATATGCCGTTGATAAGTTAAAATTTTAGTCTTGATCGCCCACATTATGAGAAAATCGTTATTTCCATATATTGTATAATTGAGTTAATAACTACATTAAGCACAAAATGGGGCAGTCATGTTACTGAGAAGTTCAACATTTAATTCGGACATTTCCGAAAAAAGTCATCTGAATATGGAAGATGGGATTTAATGAATTTTTCCCTCAAGGTTCTGAACGATTGTTATTCTGGTTATTGCTTTGCATTAATATAAAGCCTAAAGAGGTTAGCTTAGCTTAACCCGACCTATTCTTAATTTTTTTACTGTACAAAAGAAGTACCCTCTTAATTTTGTATTTAATAAAATAGTCTGATCTGTCCATTAAAAATATTCATTCTGTATTAAGCCCTGATTGATGGTTATTTTTGAACAATTATTCGAACATAAATCTATAACAGTAAGTCCTACTAATGCATACTATGCAACTCTACCCGGGAGTCTTAGTGTGAGTTCATTTCCCTGAAGTTGGACCAATAAGTATGACATTTTTGCATATGTATGTATGCGTCAAGATTCATGTCATCACCATTCATACAAAGTTGTTTTGAAACGTTTAGAAGTATTTCACAAAGTTTTTAAAGAATTCAAGCAATTTAATGCTGATAATACATTCCAACAACGTATCAATATCATATGAGCGAAAATATGTTCACATTTTGGTTCGACCAATATCAATGTACAGAGTACTCTATAGGGTTTACTAAAATCACCATTTTAGCTGTCATATAAAAACGGAGTGAAATATCGGCCCGAACTTGACAGATGATGTCTTTTGGTCAAAATCATCCAATCCAAAAATGAAAACTTTATAGGGCCCTTGCACAGAGCTAAAAGTTATGTTGAATGGAATTTTTGTTTGCTCCGCCCAGATCAACCAAGCATGAGAAGAATAAATTACATGCACCTGGTTCACTGAACATTTCAGTTATTTATGCAGGTGACTCATTTGTTTCTCTGCATGCTGGGTTGTTCTGGAGGCAGGTCTGGCCAAGATAACCTATTGACATGCCGTGCAAGCGCGCCTATATCATGAAATGGGCCCCCGTCCCCACCTTGAATACATTTTTGAGGTCCATCAAGTAAGTACCCAAACTAAAAAAATAACAAGAATCTCAGTAAAAAAATGTCATATCATGAAAATAACCTCAACAAAGTAAATATAAGCACATTACCTAGTGTTCTGTTATTACTCCGTTATCACGTCATGATTGGAACTATCACTTGATTTGCCCCCGTCATTTGTTGTTGTAAGTTGCGCTTGCCAGCGCCGCCATTTCGTTACAAATCTGGCGTTGTCTCCGACTGTAATCGTACGGGCATAAGTACCGCAGAATATTTTTAGTCCACAATCTTTCTCGATTTCCCAGGTCTTCGCCAACAGCTGCTGTTGCACCTGTTGTTGCTGCATCCATCACCGCTTGTTTTGATTTTTTTAGTGCTGGAAGAATTTCATTTGACGACGAGGTGCCATGATGGGTATTGTGTAATGTGGCAAGCGACGCAGCCGGCACAGACTGAGTAGTGGGATGTTATCGACCTCGCTACACGTGTTTTATTGAATATTTAATTGGCGCCAAAGCCTTCATTGATTACAAAATATCATCGAGGGCAATATAGCTACGGAAATCTGTAAACGCCATCCAACATGTAGGGCAAATTGACATGGTTAGATTTTGTCGATGGTTGGAATGACAGTGAACTGTCTATACAACCGGTAATTGAAGGATTAACGATTCCCAGAAAATTGTACCTATGCCTTGATGGTATCACATACGGCTTGGTCCGGGTAAAAGGCCAAAAAAAAAATTGTTGTAGGGAAGTAAAGGGCCAGTGCAAAATAGGGCGGGCGGATTTTTTATTTTTTTTTTATTTTTAATAATGCATTACACATCAAAATCATCAAACATACGCTATGTAATGTTATTACTATTGATCCTTTGACTCTTTATGAAAATCTTGCCAAAGTTACACCAGAACACAAAAAAACACAAAAAATATTGAGGAAAATTGCGTTAAAAATCAGGGTAAAAACCACTTGAAAAAATAAGAGTTTTGAAAATCAAAAAAATTAGGTAGGTATACTTTTGTTCAGGGTTTGATTTCAAAAAAAATTAGGCTAGGCGGGTTACTCCAATCAACAAATTTTTTTTTGGTCCTAAGTACGTAATTCCTGTTTCTAAAATTGAAAAAATAAATTGAAACCATGTTTGAAATTCTCAAGACTGGAAAATAATGTTTACCGAAAGGCACTTGTGGAAAAATGGATTCGCCGTAGAGATTGCGTGTTGAACGTTTTTCCGTGTCTGCGAGTACCGAAGTAACCGACAAAAACGTTCATTTTTCTCGCTAGTTTCTATAGGTTCAGACCAATTAAACAAACATAGTACAACGGACCCTCTGATGCCAAAACTTCCATAGAACCCCTCCGTTTTCCGGAGATATATTTTTTTGAGATTTAGTTTTTCATTACACACCTCTCTAATACGGACTGATAATGTTTATCTCTCGCGCAGTACATTTAGATTTTTTGACACTTTCGCGCTGTGAACACAGACTACACACTTCCGGACCGCCGTAGTATCATCACTAGCTCCAATTAGTATGCGCATCATCATCATCATCATCATCATCATCATCATCATCATCATCATCATCATCATCATCGTCATCGTCATCATCATCTACATCATCATCAACGGGGGCATCATCGCCATCATTAACAACAACAAAACACATCATCCATGAGTTACAACAACAACAAACCCATCACCACCATCCTTAACACCAACAATCAGTAACATATAATAACACAAAAGAACACATAAAGGTAATACTAAAGCTAAAAAGTTAATTTTAGATCAGACTAGTCCTGGAAGACATCGTAGCTGTTCTTGTGATATTATCGGTAGATAGTCGAAAATACCTTCTATAGGGTCGAGGACTCCCAGACCATGCCAGGCAATCTTATTCCAATGTATTTACAATACCTGAACGTGTCTCTTCGGTAAGGATGGGTCTCAAAACTAAACCGTAGTTTTGACCGGGCGATGGCGTGCGGTTAACTGTTAAATTGTTTAGTAGAACAATCGAAACTATTTCCATCGGAAATAACTGGGCGAAAAACCGTCTTCATACCAATATGGTCGACCATTTGGTTGGATACAAGGTAGATTAAATGCGCTGTTGACTTTTATGGAGAGTTAAGTCTTTGGCAAGGCCTTTGTCACATTTTTTACCGTAAATACCGAGTTTTCTTAAAATGGACAAACAAATCAAAGTATGCTTACACTGGAGGTGACTCTCAACTCCACGATTTAAAATTAAAACACGTATTGCTTGATACACTTAAAAATTTTTTTCCACAGTTTTCATGATTAACTGTTGACTAACGGCGCGGAACCGACGTTAAATTGAAATTTCTTGGCCCCCTTCTTAAGGATATGTCAAGGCTTTTTTCAAGCTCAGTTTGACTTACATCATACAATATAGTACAACATCACTAATTCCCGGAAAAAATAATACAATTTGAATTTAAATTTTTAAGTGTTGTTTTGTTATTTTAATTTTTTGCTTATTTTTGACATACGAGAAACGGGGGCGGATTTTTCGCCACTGCTTCATTGATCAAAAGCGCCCAATTTTGCTCCCCGTGACGTCAAAGTGATGACCAAAATACATCGTGTTGACTCGAATTGTTATTGATGACACTGTAATTTGAATGGATTAATGAAAGTAATAAAAAAAGAAAAAAAGAACAAAAAAAAGTCAATGACATATTTTTGTTTCATTTCCGTTGTGTTTTAATTATTAGTGGCAACACTGCGATTGATGGTCACACACCGGTCAACAACGACGTAAATTAATGGATGGTCATCACTTTGACGTCACCATTTTGCCTGCGATGTGGATTTTTCGGAATCGTTTTCGAGTAAGCTATTGGGCAAGAAATTAAAAGGGCAAAATACTCAACTTATGTGGACAATTTTCAACTTATTTGATTTATAGGTAATCTACGTTACTTAAAACTTTCCATCCATACCAATTTTCCAAATATCAGGAAATAATACATAATTTCCTTTACCTCTCTGGCTTTAGACTTTTGAAATAAAAAGGTTTTATTTTTATGATTATTATTTTTGCAATGTCTCTAATGGGACTCATAGGAAGCGGAGTCAAATAACGGATTGAACGCTGTTGCCAACCTTGGTCAACTTGTCAAAATTTTCTGTCTTTTGATTAAAATAATAAAATGGCAGTTTTGGGCGCTTGCTCCTCAACATTAAAAGAACCCAATTACCTAATATGGTCTAACATTGGGTATCAACAATGCCCCCCCGGAAAAAAAGTTTTTTTTAACAACTTAAAGGTACTATGGTAAACAAAGGGTTAATAGCACATTTTGTAAACGTGTTAACTACTGCGATTTAAAAATATTCGCTCTCTAGAAAGCACAGTTTTCCGATACATATTTAAAACAGCGACAGCTAATCTCGTACATCCCTCGTGGTACAATCTTCAAAATCCAGTAAACATCCAAAACTTGTTCCATTTAAAAAAAACAAATTTTACAAAACACTTTTTTACACAAAAAAATTCAACCAAAAAATTAACCGCAAATTTCCAGGGAACAACACCAATGAAAGTCATTTTACTACCATTTTCCATCATTTTCCCGGCCTCGAATTAAAAAACAAAAACACAACCCCGGCTACATTTACGGAGATCCGCGAACAAAAAACGAAAATATCCACAACATAAGCCCGACATAGACGAAAAGTAATAATCGTGTCGCACCGACCGATAAAAAAGAGCAGGCAATTTACTGGACCAAAATTGAAATTTAATAACTTGGAATCTCCCACCAATTCCTCATACACACATACAGTCGCTAAATCAATTACAAACCATAATTCTCAAACACCACTCTCTGGTGCTAATCAATTCTAACCCTATACTCGGGCTCTTAATCTGAACTTGACTCAACCTCACTCTACTCGAAACCCCAACTCATAACATTGACTTCCGTTCACGGTTGTTTATTTAATAGTCCATTATGGCCAAAGAATTCTTCCTGAGGAGAGGCGCCTCAAATTTTCAAACAAATCTTATTTTGCATATACTTGTCCATATATACTAATCCCCACCAAACAAACCCCCCTAATCTGACATAGTTTAGGCTCAAATCTAGTATGTCCTTCTAAAATATCACAACTTTGTTTTAATTTTTTAGGTTTTTTCTTTTTTTAAATTTTATACAAAGTATCGTATGGTACTGTTTTAACGACAAATCCGAGTCCTCCAAACTTTAGATGTTGAGCATTATAGGTGGATTGCTTTAATTTGGCAATTATCTAATATTCAAATACTATTTTGAAATCTCGGAGTCAGACTTTAATTGTGCATTCCAAGATCAAAAATATTAGGAAAAAAAATCGTGTCGACACATGCTGACGGCTATACTCTTGGCAGCGCACCCTCCACGCGCATGTTCTCCGAAAACGCCTTGTTAACACCTAAAGTTTCCCAAATGTAGATGCAACGTTATTAACAGTGCAGTGAGGCAACAAATCGTATCACTCAACCTATTTAATAGCACAAGTGGCCACTTTGGATCGGGATTTTTGAAAAAAAATGCCAGAACACAACGGTTGAAGACATGTATCTGTACAGTGGACACAAACCCTTTGTGGGTTTGAAACCATAATTCGGGCATTTCTTTGGAGCCTAGCCGTCTTTACCATCTGCAGGAAACACTATTATTCTTATGGTATTTAAATGCGAAGGCACTTCGCTCCAAAATAGCAAACTTATACAGTTTGAATCCTCGCTTTTGCAGACTTGCTTGTCGGTTGCATTTCCATTCCGTTCCCATAATCTTATCGTCAGACGGGATTGTGGCGTTTCGGGGAGTCTGATTGTAATTTTTGGATGATTATGGATTACAGTGAATGTTATGTATCTGTACTGGGCCGTGGTCTTCATAAGTTACGACAGGTATATGCTTATCACCAAGGGACGTGAGTATGACAAAACTGACAAACTTTTAAAAAGTGGATCACTCTTTCACGTACTTGTAATGGTTGATGAATATCACATGTTACACTGTGCTTTGGCGGATACGATTTTTTCGTGGATAGTTTTGTGGACTCAGTGTGCACGCGAATGGTGCGTTTTATACACATCCGGATTTGTAATATATGACATGTTAGCATCTAATATAATTCCAATTCTACTGGTGCTATTCTTCAATACCAAATTGTACTTAGATATAAAACGCTGCGTGGATTGCCGAGAAATTCCTCATCTGTAGTCCACTGAAACGCTAAACAGCGTATCGACAACTGACAATATCGAGGAGGCATAAAATGATTTCCCCAGCACCGTCTCAAAACGTCAAGGGACTACTAGTATCCGCAAACACCGGCGGGCCGCCATTACACTCACCCTTCTTGTCGGAGTGTCGTCAATCTGTTGGACCCATACTTACAAACAATATTTCTAGGGGGAATATTTGGAGTGAATAACAACAACAGAATGCGCCTTTTTACTATTATGTTTCTCGGAATTCGGCAATAACAATCCATTGCTCTACGTAGCTACGAATCCTGGGATCAAAAATGGGATCGCAAAGTAATCAGATTAAAATAACGAACTGAAATCAATTTATTTTTTCTCCAGCTGGAATATTGAGGCTTTATGAGGCTTTTAAAAAACGAAGTCCGGAAGTAAACATTATCTTGGTGCTTCTACTTTTTTTAATTGACTATCTGTAGACATTAATGATTTTACGATTCCTAATGGCAGTCTGGATGCATCCTCGGAACTGACGTTAAATTACTGAATTTTAAACTTCTCTTTAAAAGGGTTAAAATCATACTTTATAAATATTTTAGTGTATGACAACCGTTAAGGTTAGTCCCGTGATTTGATTTTACAAATCTATACAGAAATTACAAGCATTTACTAAACAGTGCATGTAATTTACGATGATTTCTCAAATCTTGTGTAAGTAAGTTCCATAACTCAATATTATATTTGTCGCAATTGTGTGTTATTCTTAGATTCACGTAGCTAGGTTATGGACATAAAGTACATAGCTAGCTGGCCCTAAGAAAGAAATAATGCTTCCGGATATCGGCAGTAGATAAGATGTCGAATATCAGGAGTGATGAAGGAGGTGAGCAGCAGCAGGAGAGGAGGGGGGTATGAAATGATATAAGAAGAAGATGCCAATTAGTCGGGTGCAAGAAGTGGAATTGTATAGTTGGATGTATACAGCAGTAGAAATAGTTGGGACATCAGCAGTAATGAAATATTTGGGATCAGTATTATGATAAAACACACTGTTAAATAAGTGGAAGACAATGTACCAACAGAAGTAAAGGGGAATTACAGTACAAGAGGTAAACCACTAAAAAACGGAGGAAAGAATTGTAAAGTAGGTAAAGTATCCTAAAATAAAATTAACAATTTGGGAAGCAAAAAGATGTAAATAAAACAGTGGCTAGAAATACTAATACTAACCATTTTGAAAAAAGGTAGTTTTTATACGCTGAACCGTGTGTTTCTATTTCCCGTAATATTCCGTTCTTTTGTAACTTACTGTTTTTAATGTAAGAATCTGAACTATGAAAATCGTTTACAATAAAAATGTGTTTAAATAACGTTATTAAGTAACTTCCTTAAAAAATTCAAAATCGTATTTTCCCTATCATTTTTAAAAATAGTTTTTAAAAAAACAAACTCGTTTTACTACACCTCTTTTGGTATTAATATTTAGTTTAATATTTGAAAAAAGTAGTACACACACATATTATATATATGTATTTTAAGCCTCTTGCTATCGGTAAAGGCATGTAGTGTAGTTGATAAGGTTTAGGACTTGTTAATCTTAAGGCCCAGGTTCGAATCTATGTAAGGTACATGGTATTAAGTTTTTAATTCAATCATTATTATAAATAATTGGTTACAATTAATTGTATACATTACCATGTAAAACAAGTGTATAAACTGGATTAATAATCTTTACTTTTTAAAAAAAAAATTTCCCCCTTTTTTATTGCCTTTTTTCTCAAAATTGTTTTTGCCTGAAATTATCACTGTTTACAACCATGTGGTAACGTAAATACAGACGTTGTATGATGCCATAATCTACAACGTGAAAATTTGGTCATATGATTATTATAACGTTTTAATTGTTAATATGTTTAACCAGTCAAAAACCAACAATAAACTTTGAAGCGAGATTTTACGCAGTTATTTTACGTTCCCTGCAATGGTTTCGGTATTTTACGGCGCCAGTTATTTTAACCGTTCTGCACGTTTGAGTCCCAGCTGCCATTCAAATCCCTGTTTTGTTTTGCAGTTGGGTCAGCAGTAGATACAGTAAGATGGAATAATCAGCAGTAGAATGAAGTATTGTGAGATGAGGCAAAACTATAAAGTAGTTCGGATCCGCAGTAGATGGAGTAGGTTGCATATCAGCATATATACAAGTAGCTGGGATCAGCATAGATGAAGTTGTTGGCTATCAGCAGTAGATAAGGTAGCTGGGATCATCAGTCGATAAGTGTTGGATCAGCATAATGAAGTTGTTGGATATCAACAGTAGATTAAATAGTTGGATATCAGCAGTAGATCAGTAGTTTGGATCAGCAGTAGATGAATTTGTTGGATTCAACGGTAGATAATAGTTCCGGATCGCAGTAGATGAAGTAGTTTGGGATTGGCAATGATTAAAGTAGATTGTATTCAGCAGTAGATGAAGTAGCTGGGATCAACACTATAGGAAGTTGTTGGATCAGTAGATGATTAGTTTGGATTAGCAGTAGACGAAGTAGTTTGGGATTAGCAAATAGATAAAAGTAGTTAAGATCACAACATAAAAGTAATTGGACTCAGCAGTAGATAAAGTAGTTAAGCATCAGCAGTAGATTGAAGTAGTTAGGTATTATCAGTAGAAGGAGTAGATGGGAATCAGCAGTAGATAAGTAAGTTAGATACCAGCAGTAGCTCGATAAGTTTAGAATATCAGCAGTAGAGATGTAATTTAAATATCAGCATAGATTATGAAGTCGCTTGGAATCAGCCGTAGATGAGTTGTTGGATATTAGCAGTAGTTGGGATCAGCAGCAGATAAAAGAAGTTAGATATCAGCAGTAGATTTAATAGTTGGGATATCGCAGTAGATAAAGTAGTTTGGGAATCGGCCTGTGATAAAGTAGTTAGATATTAGCATTAAGATTAATTAGTTTGATAAGCAAGTATAAAGTAGTTGGGATTTAGCAGTAGATAAATGGTGGGATCATCAGTAGAAAAGTAGTTGGGATCAGCAGTATATAAAGTAGTTGGGATCAGCAGTAGATAAGTAGATTGGGATCAGCATAAATACGTAGTTGGGACAGGCAGTAGATAAGTAGTTAGATTCAGCATGTAGATGATAAGTTGGGATAAGAAGCAGTAGATAAAGTAGTTGGGATCAGCATAATAAGTATTTTGGGATCGCGTAATGAAAGTAGTTAGCTATCGCAGTAGAGGAATTAGTTGAGATCAGCAAACTATAAAGTTTGTTTTTCGATCCGCAGTAGATGGAGTAGTTTGCATTCAGCATTAGATAACGTATCTGGATCATCATAGATGAAGTTGTTTGGATATAGCAGTAAGTTGGATTAGCAGCATATAAAGTAGTTAATATCCAGCAGTGATGATAGTGGGGATAAGCAGTAGTGATACGTAGTTGGATCAGCATTAATAACGTTGTTGTGATCAGCAAGATGATAACGTAGTTGGGATCAGCAGTAGAATTAAAGTAGTTGGATCAGCATTAAATAACTAGTGTGAATCACAGTAGATAAAGATTGGAATCACATTAGATGAAGTAGTTTGGAGATCAGCAGTAGAATGAAGTATTTGGATGTCAGCAGTAAAATACCGTCGTTCGGCTTCATCACATACTGATCTATCTCAAAAAATACGTGGTTCGAGAAAATCGCAATTAAAAATCTTTCCCACCTCGAATAATTTAACATCCCCAAACAATGATTATCGCCGAACACATCCTATATTTGCATCCTGTATATCGTGCCCGCAGGCCCGTAGCCAGGACTCTTTGGGGGGGGGGGGGGGGGGGGTGGCGGGGGGGGTGCGGGACTTTGCAAATGTGGAACCTTTTTTTGTCGAGAAAAACAAACTACCATATATATCTTCCGTACCATTCTGCTCTCCTAACACCGTAGCATCCCTATACTAACCATGTCAACCTCCATACCATCACTGCCCTTTCCAACCCATCCTATCCATCCTATATACCAATGCATCCTCCAACACTTCAATCCCGACCAACCCTCCTATCCATTTATACTCTTAATACCTCATACCTCTATCCTACCAGTCTAACCGTACTTATTACTCTTTT
Source organism: Ophioderma brevispina (assembly GCA_023653785.1). Taxonomy (NCBI): domain Eukaryota; kingdom Metazoa; phylum Echinodermata; class Ophiuroidea; order Amphilepidida; family Ophiodermatidae; genus Ophioderma; species Ophioderma brevispina. The sequence continues at coordinate 14,990 of JAMKCH010008660.1, forward strand.
ACTTTTATTATACCGTACTTATTACTACTATTTCCTACCATATCGTCCCTGCTGTTCCCACCATTTCTACCATCCCAACTTTGGCATATCCATTCGTACCCTCCTTATCACATCTATGCTACCCTAACCATACATCCCTACCCACACAACACTTCGTATCGACTAGCGTGCTAGTTGTAACCATATTAACCCTCCATACTTATACCGACCCAGGCTGTGATAAAAGGAGGAGGTGGCTGAGGGGGCGCGCGCCTCCCGGTATTCTGCAAAATCTTGCAAAATCTCCCATTTTGGAAAGTTTCCGCCTTCAGCCCACGCGTACTATTTGACTTTTTTTTAAATCCTGATCCGCCCCTGTATCAACCCTACCCTCCCACCATGTCTACTATTCTAACCACGTCATACGCCGTCCATAATCAACAAAATACCTGCCACCCTAGCTTCCCTACCATCCTTTCCATGATCCTTTCTATCGGCTAACCCGTCCGCAACCTTAACATAGCTACACCTTAAAAATCGGGGTTGAAATTCACCGACTAAAAAAGAATGACCCCATTTTCGGTAAAATTACTCTTTTCGTGGTCATATTTCAATTTGTTTATCTAGCCAAGTACATCAAGCTCAATTATACATGTCCCTTCTCTCCCTCTCTCCATTCCTTTTATCCTACCCTCCTATCCATACATACCTTCCAACCCTCCCCTTATGACCGTGATCTTCTAATCATCCCTACCTTCTTTACCCTCCCAGCTATTCTATGCGATCCTAACCCTCTCATCATCATGCTATCCTGACTACCCCTATATTCCCTTCCTATGATCATCCTATATATCCTTCCTACCTCTCCCTTCTACTTTTAACCCCTAATCGATCCCCAGGAAAGGGAGGGGCACTTGTATTCCAAGGTGGGTATGATGTCGTGTACAAAAAATGTTAATTAGGGTTCGTTTTTTTAAAATCAGGCGATGTACGCGCGTACAATTTGTTTATGTCCAAATCGTACCTATAAAAAGGGGTATGATTTTCACGTCGCAATTTATGTGTTTTAAGTGGAGATTTTGAATACTTGTAAAAATCACATAAAATGCTTGCGAAATCCCTACACTTTTAAAAATTCAACTTGTAAAAAAAACAGGCCATTTGTACTGGCAGCTGGGACTCTATACATGCAGAACGTCGTAAATAACTGGAGCCGTAAAAATACGAAACCATTGCATGGAACGTAAAATAACCGGCGCCCACGTAAAATCATCAGCTTCGACGTTGTGTGGTTTTTGACTTGTTTAAACAATATTAAGAAGGTAAAACGTGATTACAATCCTTTAACCAAATTTTAACTTGTAGATATGGCATTATTACACAAACATTGTATTTAAGTTACCACGTGGTTGTAAAAAAGTTATATTTTTCAGGCAAAACAATTTTGAGAAAAAAAAAGGCAATCTAAAACAAAGGGAAGAAACATTGGAGAAATAATATTTAAACCAGTTTATATGAATGTCACATTCTATTATCACAAATTAATCATCACATGATAAACTAAACACATATCCCTTGACATAGATCGAAACCAGGCCTAAGCTTACAAGGTCCTAACCTTATCACTTACATTACATGACTTTATAATAGCAGATGCCTTAAATGAAACGATATATAAGTGTGTGTACTTACTTTTTAAATTATTAAACTAAATACCAATACAAAAGGAGGGAAAATAGTTGATTTAAAAATATTTTTTTAAAAATGATAGGGAAAATAAGATTGAATTTTTTTAATGACGGTAATTATGCGACGTTATTTAACAATTTTATAGGTAAAACGATTTTCATAGTTGTATTCTTACTTTAAAAAAAACAGTAAAAGGTAAACAGTGACAGGAATAAAAAAAATAAAAAAAATAAAAAAAATAAAAAAAATAAAAAACTTTTTCAAAAATGTGTAGTATTATCTTTTAGCCATGTTTATTTACATTTTCTGCTTCCAAGTTGTAATTTTATGTTAGGTATATGTAATAAAAGCGTGAAGATTATCAATAATTGTGGTTTACCGTAATTTAAAGTAAAGGCTGGTAAAATTAGGAACATTTCAAAAGTGTATGCGTCTAAACCTACCAAATGTACTAAATTTCATCATTCTACGTTATAATCGCAATGTTTCCACAGCCTTAATCATATCTCACTCATGATGACACTGTTTCCTAATTCCCATCTCATTTATGGGGACTCTCTAGAGTAAAACTCACCAATGTCCTTACTACTTTCATTCTATAAATTTTGTCATTATTCATTTTCCATTTTAACAGCCTTAATCATATCTCACTTATGCATGTTCTCTGGTTCCTAAATCCCTCTCACTTATGAGACCCTATTGTAACTAGTATTTTCTTTATCCCCCTCTGGTGGATCTCTCCCTATCCAAAAAGTGGAATTATCCCATGAACTTTTGTTGTAGGTGAAGAATGAATTGACGGGTGCTCAGGAGTGAGGAGAATGGTGGTCCTCACGGTGGAGAAAAGGATATGCCCCATGTCGAAAAAGTTATATATTTGCCTAGGTTGCAACTTTTAAAAGCGGTATCACCCATAATGGTTCAAGGTCACCCTGGGGGTAAATGGTCCGACGTTGTTGAAAGTGGTGTCCAATGATTCCGTGTGTCATCCTGAAACAGAAATTTCATTTTAACGATTTTTTTATATCACCATTGCGAGCCATGGAAAGTTTGGTGACCCCCATAAACCATGTAGAACCATTGCGAATTTTGACTATGAATTAGCCAACCAAATTTCACACACTGTAATAATACATTTTTGGATCCTGTGAGACATTACAAACACTTATAATCACCAGTTGCAACAAATCTGAGATTGGGTTAATTTTACCCCAGGATGACCTTGAACCATTAAGGGGCTATAGCGCTTTAACTAAAGGTCGGAACCTAGGCAAATTCTATTTTTCTAATCCTTATAGGAGACGACATGTTAATTTACATTAAAACCGAATTTGACTCGATTTTAATTTTTTTTCCTGTAGTAACATTTTCCTCCCCCTTGCGGAATGGGCAGCAGTCCCAAAATTTTCACCTATCTTTTCTGACTGTCTGGTCCCTATTGAATGAAACCAGACGAAAATCAACTTTAGCACCAAATCCTACGGGAACTGATTCATTGAACATACCAACACACATATGCAGTTAAGTGTTAAAATAGTAAACAACCGTATGTATTGTTATCCTCAACATACTGCCTGATCAAATCAACGGGTTTCAGGCAGTCGAATACATGTTCGACTCTATAGAACACATCAATCAACATTTGGGTTTTGACAAACTGTCAATCAGTGGCCATTTTGATACGAAAACACCTGTTTCTTGGTATTTGATTACTCTCGTCATTAGCGAGCGGTTCTCGTCTTTGACTACACGAATTACAAAGCCATTTCTTTTCTTTCATTTTAATTACACGCATTATATAATTAGCTCAAACTTTCAAACGTCGTTTTCTCATAACTGGCATAAATGCTGATCTGATAGTATGCGAACTCACGACGATATTAAAAGTTAGAGTTTGCAGCCATGCTACAAATATTCAAATTTAAATATCTTGAGGGCGTTTTTTTCCACATGTGCCAGTTGTCTCTATAAGAGAGTGACCTTTTAGCATTGCACATGTTTGCTTTGTAATTATGTTACAGAAAGACATTGGTAAGCACACCGATATGGAGTATAAGGAAAACCAAGTTGATTTTGGGAAGGGGTGGGCGTTGCCCGGGTTTGTAGAAGTAATTGTAGTCTGCCGTACTCACAGTCTACAACGGTAAAGAATAGACCAGTTAACATCCTACGTCACTTCTTTGTTGCTTGCGCTCCATTCCTGCGATCGTTATGGACAATGTATTAAACCTCTAACACATTACAATTGCCCAGTGTCTAACAGTCAGGCGACCTATTTTCAAGATGACAGAGGCCATCTAAAAATGTTTACAAACATTGGCTGTTAACTGGTATATAGACACTTCGATTCCCGTTGGCTCTTCAACCGCCCCCCCACATTAGTTGCACGCTTTATCGTGTCGTCTATGGAGCCCGACGTGGCTCCCGGCGGAGTTTCACAAAGGTTTTTTGGGGTATTTAAAAAAAAAATAAACCATAGCCAAACTTTATCTTAGTCTCATACTAAGTGTTAAGTTTGTGCAATTAATGATTTTATTACTTTATTTTTGGAAATATTACAAGAAACTGTTGACTTTTTTCCTTTTTTGGAGTATATCAAAAAAGGTCCCATCAACAAGATTTTGTATCAGCAGGTTAACGGGCAGGTTATTTCCTAAAACATTAAAAAAAAATTTGTGCAGGGTTCATATGTCAAATTGCGAAATTCGGGCGAAGGACGTCGTACTTTGTGGAGTAAGTATTAGCATCCCGGAAATTTTATCTTTAGGACTGTTGCGAAAAAAAGAACTTTAATTTATGAAGACGATTTCCACGGATTTTTCTGTGGAATATCTTTGAAGCCTAGGAGCTTCATTCCCTTCCTTTTGTGGTCCTGCATTCTGACATTTGCCGACAGACGGACTTTGTGAAGATGTTAAGATGTTGACATCCAGGACTTATACGAAAAAGTTGTGTCGTCGAGGGGATCTAAGCAACCCCCTGTCTTGAACTGATTGGACAAAATTATCTTTAGGGACTGTTCCGGAAAAGGAATTGAATTTCCGGAAGAAGATTACAACGGGACTTTTACGTGTGGAACTTTGTATGTAAGCGGCCATTTTGAATCTTTGCCATGAAAGACATAGCAACATCAATATGGACATTTCTAGAATAAGTAAGAACTTATGTATAGGGACATGATTGATGAGTGTATTATTGTGATCGCCAATGTAATTGTTTTGGACATTCAACTTCTTGAATCGATTGTTTCACCTCATTTGTGCACAAGGGTTTCTCATTGTGTTGCAAAGGGTATTTCTGACCGTGGCCGTCTATGTTTACTATAACACTGTTTACTTCCTTCAACAAAATGTTTTTCTCTCTCTAATCAAAGAGTTAGATGCAAAAAAACGCTATATTCAATTTTTCTCAAACTGGATTTGGCACAGTACCATTCCTGCCAACATTGAGAACCTAAAAATCATAATGCATGTGTCGCAAACACCTCATCACAAAGCCCTTATGGGTGGTGTCCTATTTGTGATCCACTTTATGTCCTCTAGTGGAGTACACAGTGGCGAGTCTGCTAGTTACTGGGTTTCTGTGTAATTTACGCTGCAGGAAGAGCTTCAGGAGCCCGAACAAATATTCGGACTATTTGTCTGGCAATTATTTCAAGATTTGTTTTAAATATCGAAATAGGGACATCCCTATTTTTTGCATTTTAAAGTTCAAATGGGATGGTTCCTATAAAACAGGGAAGGTTGGCAGTATGAAGTAACTAGCAATTACCAAGGAAATAATGAGAAAATACATTAATTTTCAGGAAATAATATAATTAAATGAATGAAAAATATAAAAAAAATATAAAATTGGAAAATGGAAAAGTAAGTTATCAAATATTATGGGCACATACAAGCATGTTTTGTTTGTCTTATTCACAAAATGTTAATGCCATATACTCTTTTGTTGCTAACGAACTCAATGTATTACCCATGGTGATTTAGAGCTCCTAGAATAATTATATAACCATATTAGCATCATAGTATTGGAAATGCATCAAGAAGTGTTCGATTGAGTTGACATGTAAATCTTGTTGATTTTACGTGCAGTGCTAAATTTTCCATTATATTTAATTTCCTTTTCACTTCAAATAAGATTAACAATGAACATAGAATTTTTATTGGCTTATGGCGACAGAAAATTGAAAAGAAAATCTTTCATCTCATAGTCCAAAGGTTCCATAATCACATACCACTTTCCCAGGTTATTGTAGATGGGACTTGAACCCATATTTTTCCTTCATTCTATGTTAGTAAAGGAACTGAGGAACATACTCTAACTGTGTGGTGTGTGTGCGTGCAATAAAAAAATGACCGCCAAACTTGTCTGTATTGTATTAGTCCAGTCATTTTATGATTTGACCCAAAACAAATGCAAAAGAAATAAAAGAAATTAATGTTGGTGTTATATACCGTGAAATTGTTCAAAAATAATATATTGAAAGTTTACCAAAATCAACCTAGTGGAACTTTTGAAATCAGGGAAAATTTGGTATCAGGGGTAAAAAAAATTACAATTGTTCAAATTGATTTAAATGATGTACGAATTTATTGAGCTCTTCATTGTCTAAAAAAAGTTATGTTTGCCCATCTAGTGGCTATAGTTTCAGTACAATAGGCACATAAATTCATCAATCAATCACTTTATTTCCATATGTACAATACACAATAATATAAAACATACTATATATCATAATTGCAATATGGAGAATAAGTCCAAAATGTCCAATAAGGCCCGACAGGGGACTTTCCCTGGGAATACACACAAAAATTTCAAATCATAAATACCATTTACAAAGAAAATCATAACACAGTTGATGGACAGACAAAGGACGGTGCTCGTGACAAAAATAATCATAGTTAGAACACGTTCAATATATTTGCGAGAAATGTTGTTTAAGCTTAAAACGTAAAATTTTATGGACTTAGATTGTTTTATTTTATTTTCTAAATTTGTCTAACGAATTTCCAAGAATGGGGGCGTTTTGTTTTTTTCGATACATTGATCAGAAAAAGTTCTTTTTTTCTGTTTAAATTCATTACAATGTTTGTCTGATATCCATGGATGTCAGAGCGTTTATAAAATAGTTATCAAATGTATTAGGGCAATTTCAATTTCTTGAATATTTGAACATAAACACACCTAGTTCGAGAGAGTACATGTCCTCAAAAATTAGAATGCTTGTATTTTTGCAAATAAATGTTGGGATGGCTTCTGTAATGACTGTTAGAAATTGTTCTTATCGCCCATTTTTGGAGTTTGCAAAGTTATTTAAGTAGACACAACATGTTTTTTCCCATATGAAGTATTCGCATAATTTGATAATAGGAGAAAGTCAGTAGGCAAAATGAAAGTACAATAAAGAGGTATGCAATACACGCCCCATAATACATGTTTTAGTTTGTTCCTGATACCAATATTTCTTGACAATGTTTTGAACCCAAATGATTGTGTTTCACAGGTGAGGTTTTCATCTTTAAGACAACCTAGCAATTTGGTATATTTCACTCTTTCCAATATTGAATTATTCTAATTTAAAAACATGCAATTTTGGTTTTAACTTTCACTGACGTCATGTAGGCTGTGCCAAATACCATGTAATTAGTTTTGCTTGCGTTACTGATAATTGGTTTGCTTTGAACCAATTCTTACTTCATTCATTCAGCATGCCACAAGACCAAAACACTTTAATTCAGTAACTATCGATGTTTTCATGCGAGTAGAGAATTGTGGTATCATCGGCAAATAATATAAATCAAGAACGTGAGAAGTTATTGGTTATTTCATTAACATATAATATAAAAAGAAGTGGACCCAGTAATTGATGCTTGCGGAACACCACAAACAATATTTTTAAATCCTGAATCGTACGAATTAATAAGAACGTAATTGGTTTTCTATTACTCTGAATTAATTTCTAAAACCATTCCTAGTACAAAACCACGAAATCCATAATGTTCTAATTTACTAGAGTATATTGTATCGATTGTATCGAAAATGCTTTCGATAAATCTAAGAATATACCGATGGGTGTTTTCATTTCTTTCCACTGCAATTTATTTTATCCACCATTCAATAATGGCCATATAGGTAGAATGAATGGACCGAGCTCATCCTGGGGCAAAATTTATAGAAGGTCCGATTTTTGGATCGGACTGGTTGTAATTGGTTTGAATTTGTTCCACTAGATACGTAAATCTAAATAGATTCTTTGTTTGAACAATTCTATAAAGATTCAGAGCTATGACTAGTTGACTTCTATCCCATAGACCCTGTAGCCCTATTCCGCATTTTTGCAGTCCAATTATGCAACAAATATCATAGATGGTGCAACGTATATTTTTCCGGGCCCTTCCTATAACCATAGACGAACAATTTGACACCATTTTTAATAACGAACGAATTGTAATCTGATCATGTAAGCCCCCATTGTGCCTTGAACCCCTTTGACTCATACTATTGAACTGCCACCTGCAGATGGGGCAAACTATACCTTTTTTTAATCCGGGAAAGGTGAGGAAAACTTTGGCATACTTTTCGATGCGTTTTGACCCTTTTCATATTTTGACCCCTGTATAACCTTAACCACCCCCTTAAAAATCTTATTGTTCGGTGCACTACGACAAAATATTTTGGTGACTGCCCATTCCGATGACACCATATTAGATAGACAAAACAACATTCCCTATCTTTTTTATCTTATTTATTTGGTTGTTTTAATAGAATCACCAAATATATTTTCTATTTTTCAAAATATTAGTTTTAAAAAGGCAAAAATTTTCCCCCGCTGTGAAAAATGAAACAACCCGTACTAGCTGCATGCACTGTCAAGAACCTTGTACACGCACCCTGTAACACTTTGCGCGACGACGCAAAACTGATATCGTCTCATATTAGGCACAACCAGTGATATTGCGTGTTTGCATAAACACCGCCCACTGAATAAGAATAACACATAGTAAATGCTTGTAACCTTATAATTATGCTAAGTTGGGTGTTTGGTCAACTTTATTTTCAGCATTTTCACACATAAAAAATTGTAAAAGAACAGGGGGGGGGGGCTTTCCCATCATGGAGTGACGCATACGTAAGGCTGTGGTTAATAGACCCCCATTTTTTCAGCATCGCTGTCACCCAAATACCCCATATATTTTGAAAATGCCATCCAAAGACCCCTATTTTTTTTTTTTACATTGTACCACTACCCAAATAACCCCTAGTTTTTTATGAGAATTTTTTACTTTATCCCAAGAACCCCTATTTTTGGTAAATTTTCTAAAAAGACACTGAAACCCCCTATTTTGGGTCATTTGGCTGTCTCTCATCCAAAAATCCCTATCTATTGGAGACCCCTGTCACGTGACTTCCCCTGGGTTGGAAGCGCACCAGCCTACACTCATATCCATTTATTGTGATTCTTCCCCCCATGTGCAGACTCTGTAAGTAGCATCCTATTTTCATGACAATTAAACACTGCACAAAATAACATTTTACGCTTTTTCAGTTTATAATCCCGATAAAGTAATTATGTTAAAAATGAGTTGTTTTTTTTGAAAATGTAGTCTTTATGCGATAGTAATCTTAAATTCCAATCTGCAATCTCAGGTCTACAATATTCACAGCTCTGTTAGGAGAATCCATATAAAAAAAGACTTTAAAAGCATTCATTTAGGAAACTACAGGGTGCCCATTTTGGGCCCATTTATTCCATATTAGGTTCCTTCGCAATCCCAGGATCAATATAAGCAACATATCAAAGTTGTGGCTTGAAAGTCTTCTATAAAAATATATTTATAAAAATTAGTTCTTATTGTTTGAATTGGTGTTAAAATTCTTCCCAGAAACATCCTTTCATATACTCTGTGGTTAGTATACAAATATTTTTAAAAAATGAAAAGGTGCTAAAAATAGCACTAATGTATCACCGAGGGACCATAGTTTTAAGCCAGAGACTCGAATAGAGTCAGTATAATTTGTTTTATATCTGTATATATAAATTTTCCGTGACAATTAAAAAAATATATAACTTTTTGCATTTTTCATCCTAAATTTACGTCAAACATTCAATCTCTGTGAATGAATGTGTAGTAGTAACAATGGCAGACGCGCTCCGCGTCGCATAAGTTAGGCAATTAAGCCCGTAAATATTCCTCTGACCGTAAATAGTACTTTTGAAAATGAACTATTTACGGGTGGGTGTGACTTAGGGATACTTTTTACGGATGGCGCCGATTCTCGCCGCATAGTTGAACTATTTTTAATCACGTGGTAGAGTTTCAACCAATAAACAATCTTAACTTTATTAATAAGTATATAATATTTGTATGTAAATGTCCTTGATACATGCAGTGTCTGAATTAGTCTTTCTGTCCAGTATGAATCCTTTCATGTACACTGAGGCACAAACTCCCTTGTAAATGCCTTGTTACACGTCCTGCATTGATAGGGTTTCTGTCCAGTATGAATCTGTTTCATGCTTCACCCCCCACCCCCCAACCCACCCCCCCCCCCCAATCACACAAGGGTACCCACTGTGTGCATGCCTTGTTATGCCGCATTGATAGGGTTTCGGTCAGTATGAATCCTTTCATGTTCCCTGAGGTTACCGTTCTCTGTGAATGCCTTGTTAAATGCCTGCAGTGTAGGGTTTCTGTCCCGTATTAATCCTTTCATGTCTCCTGAAGTGACTACTCTTTGAAATGCCTTGTTACAATGTCCTGCATTGATAGGGTTTCTGTCCATTATGAATCTTTTCAGGCTTCCTTAGTGACTACTCTTGTGAATGCCTTGTTTACCTATTCTGCAGATAGGGTTTCTGTCCAGTAGATTCTGTTTCATGCCCTCCTAAGGGTCACCACTCTGTGTGAATGCCTTGTTACAATGCCTGCTTGATAGGGTTTCTGTCCAGTATGAATCCTTTCATGTGTCCTGAAGTGACTACTCCGGTGAACTGCCTTGTTACAATGATCTGCATTGATAGAACTGTTTTCTGTCCCGTTATGAATCTTTTCATGCCTCCCTGAGGTACCTATGCTGTGAATGCCTTGGTACAATGTCTGCATTGATAGGGTTTCTGTCCATTATGAATCTTTTCATTCTCCTGAGTTCTGTTCGTTTGATACCGTGTTACAATGTCTGCATTGATAGGGTACACTGATGTCACTTTTTTCCTCATGCTTAATTTTAGCATGTATCTTTATGATTCTTCAGACTGACAACTGCTTGAGTATCCTGTTTTGCAGAACCTGGCATGTATCATACATTCTGTATTTTTCTACATTCTTTCGCGTGTTCCTAGGCTTTCTGCCGCAGCTTAAAATTCATCTTGCATTTTTGCAATGAGATTCTTTATTTAGCAGATTTGTCGGCCCTTCATGTGCATATGTGTGTTCCAGTACTTCACCTGCATGGTCAAGCTATTGCACTTTCTGAAGAGAATTCTCACATTCGTGTTTTCAATGTGAAAACTACTAATGATTGATCCTCTTCTCACCCTCGTCTGAAGTTACTTTACATAGAGACCTATTTTTTGGAGAATTCCCTGATATATAGGGTGTCAAGTCCACATGTTGGTGATGTCGATACTGAGTATAGCTTGAAAGAAACAGCTTGCCATAAAACTGGTTCCACAGATTTGACCATTCATGATGCTCACCAGCTGCAGGAATGGAAAATTGCAATGGGTATGCATGCTGATCAGTAAAATTTTTGGTTTTATTTTCTTAAAAATAATGAGCAGTTGAATAGCCATTTATATGAAGAAGAAAACCAATTATAATCTGGTTAAAAATGGGCTAAGAGGGCTTGATCTTAGAGGTTCCATGGGGAGATTCAAGGCATACAGTACAGGGTTACCCAATAAACTTTACCCAAAATGAAGTGAGATTTTTCCCTTTTTTAAATTTGATTATCTGTGGATTTTATTATATCATAAAGAATGGGTAATTGAGCATTTGCCTGAACAAAATTGTTTATTTTGGTTGCGTGGTTCTCAAAATATGGTCCCACTTAAAAACGATAATGTCTCAAAACAGAAGCTTGCCCACAGAGCTTCATTTTTCTTAGGCATGGAAATTCCAATGCCCAAACGAGCAGATGTTGTCGTACCCCCGGCCCTGGCACAAGCAGAACACTGGTATTTAGCACAAGTGCAGACTTTGTCCAGGGGTATTTCATTGCGTATGAAGTATAACAGAAATTGTTTGGGCAACCGGGGCTTGGCTTTTCAATTGATGAAAATCATATACATTGATTACCCATTCTTTATATTAAATAAAATAAACAGATATCAAATTTAAAAAGCAGGAAAAATATCACTTATTTTGGGTAAATGTTATTGGGTCACCGTATGATGGATGCAATACAATAAATATTTTCCTTTTGTTGGCCCTTTGTCTTTCAAACATGCCTATCTCCATTATTACTCCATCAGATTTTAGTTTTCGAATAAAAATTTAGCGTAATTGGTTGTTCTTTAAATTTATTTCGACAAGTTAAATAAAGTTCAGTTCATTTTTTTTTGCGCTACGCCCTCAAGTGCTGCCATCTCCTGAGTTCCCTCAATTGAGAACTTGACAAGCACCCTCTGAAAGGCATGTAGTTCCATACGATTTTGGTTTGTAAAAATACCAAATTTGCCGACTTTTCTATAGTATATCAGTGCAGAATTCACAGCTTTCATTTGACACCAATTTATTTTCCAAGTCCAAATAGTCGACAAGATTTGCCTAATATAAAACATGTTGGTGCCTTGTTTTTAAAAAGGAGCACTTAGTATCTACCCAAAGTTTTTGCCAAACGTAACCTATTTGTGGTTGCGCCTCGTTATGTCAATATGTGATTTCATAGACCAGGGGTTATCAATAGGTGAGTCGCGGGCCCGAATATGCGACAGCTGCCATGGCTGGACAGAGAAGCAAATTTTTAAAAATAAATGTATTTTTGCTAAAAAAAAAAAAAAAAAAATGAAAACAAAAAGGCGAGGAAAAAAAGAAAAAAAAGTTCACCAAGGAAGCAATTGAGCACTGCCGCCCACATTTAAAGTGATTTATTGGTATGAATCTATCGGCACATATATAATGAAATATCCATAAATAAAAACGTACCAGAATGGTTTTCATGGCCATTGGAGTAATCCTTGCAAAAAAAATCCAGATTTATTCCGACAATGTCAACAACTGTACAGTCATCATGGAAGCTACCAGTTTATTCCCTGTTGTATATTTACAATGCCGATGCAATACCGAAACAGAAGACAGCGAAAATATATCATGTTACTTCAGCAAGTTTGCCACAAAGAAGCCTCATCCTTGTGAAACTTCGTTGACACACAACAAAGGATATGAGCAAGTTCGTTTTTTAAAAACCTCAGTGATTTGAGAAAAGTGTAAAGAGGGTGTTTTAGATAATCCTTTTATGATTACAACGGTTTTAGAGAGTTGGCCTAAAAACACTAACAATCCATGAAAACTGGACATTTGAAAAGTGGGTCCCGCATAAATTTATAGTGTTAAAATCGCAGTCGCATGTACCACTGATGCTAATTTTATATATTTTGAAAGGAAAACTTAAATTAAGCTGTGTTTTAATTTCAATGTTCAAAGTAAACGCGATAGTCTTACATACAGGCCAGAACTTGACTACCCACCGATCATCTTTCAATTGGTGTGAAAGACTAAACATGGCTTGTGGCAAAACGATGCGGAAAAATAAACTGGCGGCTTCGTTAAAATCGTCTACCTGCTTCGAAAAGTGAAGCATGAAAAATGGGTGTTTTTCTTTCTCGCAAGGAATACCCAATGACCAGGGAAACCAGATGTGTAAGTCATATTTACATGGATATTTCCATTATATAATGGCCGATAGATTCATACCAATAAATTCCTTTAACATTTGGAGACTTGGACTTTTGTGTATTTGTTTCTAACTTCCATGTAAATTAGTATTTTTACAACTACTGTATTAAACGCCATTCTTTTAAACTCAGCACGTATTTTTCAAAATTAAACAAAGCGTGCCCCCTATTTTTCATCGAAGTTCATTTTTTGCACTGTTGTAATTGAAATTGTTTAGTAAAACCCCTGTAGTGGCTAAGCGTAACACGCCGCATTTGTCAGAAATTATGAGTTGTGTAAGTAGTAGTAATCCAAAGTTTTAAAAAGATCCCGATTTTGGTCCCCGTAAAACGGGGTGGCCGGATTCACCTCACACTCTGCCACAACCGCCCTTACTCCTTCTTCCACTTTCCCTCGATTCAAAGCATCCTCCACCCTCACCCAACCCTCTCCTACTTTCTTCCACTTGCTTCTTCAAGTCTTCTTTGGACATCACTCCTCTGCTAATCTCCTCACCTCGAACTCAAAGCCCTTCTTAGGCATGCTCGTCATCCTTGCAACACATGCCCCTACCAACGTACATGTTCGCCTTCACCAACAGGTCCTCGCCTTTTTCCAAACCCAACAAATGCCTCATGTTCTCATTCGTCATCTGTTCCATCAACTTCGCCCCGCACATTGCTCTCATCATTACTTCCTCTTTTCTCCCTCAGTCCCCATCTCATTTTCGCCAACACCACATTCGCTCCCATACAGTCAGCACTGTATCTCCACACAACTCTTTACACCATTCCTTCATCTTCAAATGATAATCTTTTTCCTTGCACAACTCCCCCATTCCCTAAACTTCACCCACCATACCTCACTCTAGCCGTCACAGCCACCTCGCATTTACCACCCCCACTAACCTTATCACCCAAGGTATGTGAACTCCTTCACAGACGCCACCTCAATCACACATCTTTCCCTCCTGTTCCACCATCCCTGCAGCTCCCTTCTCGCATCGTCCGCCCAATAAAATCTTTGAATCTCTTGCCACTTGGGTTCACCCTCTCTTCATCTTTGTGCAATCTCCCATTGGATCCATTTCTTTTCTCACACCACACGAGTTTGTGCTTTTTACTCTCTTCCCACACACGTCACATGGGTCTGACTTACTCACTATCACCTCCCTCTCCATCCCCCCACACACTGTTACCTCGGACCCTCACTCTCAAAAGTCGCCTTCCATTCCAAAAACTTCTCCCTCATCCCTCCATTGTCTCTCACATTAAAACCAAGTCATCAGCATCACATCTCATGCTCATCAAATCTTCTTTTGCACTCCTCCGTCACTACAATCAATCACAATTTGCAAAATTCATGACGAAAGTACAGAACCCTGATGCACCCCTACCTTCACCTCAAACTCTCAGACAAATCAGACCCCACTCTAAACTCTTGTCTCTGCCCCTTCATACAAACTCATCACTGCTCTAACCAACTACTTCCTGGTATCTCTCTCTTCCTCGTCGTCCACTCCATCACTTTCCCTCGGTACCCTATCAATGCCTTCTCCAAGTTACAACACATTAGAGTTTTTTTTCCCTTTAGCCTCGGTATTCCTCTTGGCAACCTCCTCAAAATAAACGCTGCATCTATCGTCCCCTTCCTTGGCTTAAATCCAAATTGCATCTCGTATCTCATAATCTCTCCCTTTCCATGATCCTATTCTCTAGAACCCTTTCCACAATTTTCATTGCATGCCTCTAACACTTTCCACCCCTATTGCACACAAACTCATTGCATCCCCCCTTTTCCCTTTAAAAATTGGAATACCAAACTCACTCTCACGCCCACTCCTTTCCGGTATCCCTCCTCCACTAACACTCTGACACAGAACTCCATCACACACAACACCAATCCCTATCTCTCTCCACTGCACTCATCATCTCTCAACTCACCTCTGAGGGTCCAAGCTGCCTTTCCCTTTTTCATTTCTCTAATTTGCCTTCACACACTCATTCCCGACTGGACCCTCCACCCGTCCTTCCACGCCACATCATCCTTTCTAAACCTTCTTGATCCCAATCATCTCTCATTCATGATCTTCTCCCTATGCTCTTTCCAGACTCTACCCCCTATCTCTCTCACTGAAATTCAACTTTATATTATGTATGTGATTGTAATTGTATTGTATGTTTTTAATGTAGATGTATTTATTTGTGACAGAGGAATTTGTATTAATACTTAATAAATGAATTGTAAGAAATTGTATTGTCCATAATATATCGCTAGTTACAAACAGATTATTCATATTTGGATGCACCATTGTGGGTAAGAACTCTGACAACCATAATTGTTCATGTTTATGAAGGAATATATGAATTGTTTGTCTTGCCTTATTTTATGGATGACAATGTTACTCCCTTAAGATGCAGATATATATCTGTTAATGTGCATTACATTCGTAATTATACTAAGTGTCCCAAAAAATTTTTTAATTGGGACTTCAAAGAAAACATGCAATGTTATCTTTTTTACAAGAACTTACAGTACAATAGATTTCGAAAAATAATGGTCTCGTCAATGGAAGGAAACATAATACGAGGGTTTACAACAAGGACGTAACTCACCTGAAAGCATGTTTAACGAATTTCTTTAATCTGCTTTCTAAAAAAAAGGTTCTTTGTTAATATAATGTTGCTTACAGTACCATATAGTGAGCTTTCATGGAAGATGTTTCGCCATTTTAGCCTAATGAATAGCTTTGCCAATTAGTAAAAATATTAAACTCGCAGTTCTCAAAACATATTACAGCAGCCATTAAAGAAAATTCTTTAATATTTCGTTTTCAGGTTTTGAGTTAGTCCACTTCTGTTTGTCAACCCTCGAATATTATCTTCATGTAACTAATCATAGCAAACAGGTGTGCAAATTCCTTTAAGAGAAATCTCGATATTCTATAAATCTCTGCAGCTTCGGGAATTCGACTTTAAGCAATATTTATTCATTTTGAGGCTGATATTCAGAACCATCATTTTCTTTTCATAATTTTATACGCACCATGCTCCTCTAAACCAAAGGAGCAAATTAATCTGGAAATGAATTAAGATCTCATATTTCTCGTATTGACGACTTAGATGAGAAACATCTTATTTTTGCTGGTGATTTAAATGTTCTTATGAATATTGAACTTGACCGTTCAGGTGGCAACCCCGTCATGAAGAGGATGTCATGAGAGTTATTAATAATTTTATAGAAGATTTGATCTGGTGGATATCTGGCGTGTGGTAAGAAATCCTTCGTTACGCCAATATACTTGGAGGCAGAGAAACCCGCTTATTCAAAGCAGGTTAGATCTTTGGCTAATTTCAAATAACTTCAGGATGGGTTAAAGATACAGGCATTTTGCCTGCAATAAGTACAGATCACTCGTTAATATATTTAAATATGATAGTCTTAGTTTAATAAACATGGTCCATCAGTACTGAGAATTTAATAATTCCTGTGCGACACATTGATTTTTGCAATGGCACTTAGTTGACATTAATCCCACATTGCCGTTTGAAACATACAATGATATATTACGGATGATGGATTTATGCCCGACGGAGTTAATTAGTTTTGAGATTCGCCAATTTACTCAAAATTATAGTAAGAAACAAAGCATGTAAAAAAAGACAGCATTTGAAAGATCTTTGAAGCGGGGTGAAGTGAGAAGGTGAACATAATCTTGGGAAAAATCAACCCAAAAGATAAGGAGAATGCTGGGAACGAGGCTCTACGTTGGATGGAATTGGAGATGAAATAATACACTCACGTAGGGTATTAGTAGAAGATCCAGAGGATCATGGGTTGAAAAGGGTGAACAGAATAACAAGTATTTGCAATCTTGAGAAGCGAAATTAAGCTATAGTACATTAATATCGGTTACAAAATGACGGTCAGGGTACGAGTAATATAACGTTGTATCCACTGAGATCAGAAATTTTACCACAGTTTGTATTCTAAAAAAAATGTGCATCTTAATTCTGAAAAGGGTGATAAATTCTTCGTTGTGATAGATTCCAAGTACAGAGCATCAACAAAGAATTGATGGTTAATGTAGTCTGTTGATGAATGTTTTAAAGTTCTCCAACAGGTACTATAATAAATCACCTGGTAATCGATGGGCTCAGTAACGAGTTTTATAAAAACAGTTCTGCATCTTTGTGGCAAATTTGTAAAAGTTTGAATAAAGGTTTTACCAGGAGGGGGAATTAAGTAATTCACAAAAGCAAGTACAATAACTTTAATTTTAAAAAAAGGGAAAGATAACGTGTTGTAGATAGTTATCGCCCCGATAACTCTTTGAATGTGGACCTAAACGTGGTTCTAAGCCATTCCTCCCCGATTTATTGGAAAAGGAGCAATCAGCTTTTGTTAATGGACGATACATTGGAGATGCCGTCCGCACTGTCGCAGATAGGATATACTTTACTAAATATAAAAAATATTACTGGTTACTGTTGAATATTGATTTTGAAAAAAAGAGTCCACTCCATTGACCATCAATTTCTTTTAAAGGTATTAAATCATTTAATTTTGGTAAGGGTGTCCAAAAATGGTGTAAACTTTTTATAAAAATATCCAAGTTGGGTGCTATGAACAAGTTTTCTACAGGCTATTTTGATATTAAACGCGGTGTCAGACAAGGCGATCGCTTGCTCAATTTTATTTGTTTCAAATGGCAATTGAAGTGCTCCTGATTAATATTAGAGATGACAAAGATATAAAGGAGATACAGATTGCACCTAATATCAATATTAAAAAGGTCTTGTTATGCGGATGATTACCTGCTTTGTTTAAAGTGTAAAATCAGCCAAAAAGATTTTTTTTTCAGATACGTGGATGATTTGTATATAGGTCATCTTTAAAGACGTGAATGTTGTAGTAAAACAGAAGCCATGGGATCAGGAATTGTAGGAATTCTAATGAAAAACCAATCCCTGTGATGTGGTCTTCAAAGGTAAAAAGTACTTGGTATTTATTTACATACGGATGAGAACTTAGCTAACGATCTCACACTTTTTGAGATAAGAATAAAATCCCTAAAGCAAACTCTCCATTGTGGAAACTAGAGACTTACAGCGTTGGTAAAATTCTTAATTGTGAAAGTTTTGCGTCTCTCAAAATTTGTATGTATCCAACATGATTAGTACCCCATTAAGCGGCCAGAAGAGAAAAATTAAGCAAGTATCATATCAGTGTCAATGGGAACCGGCCCAGACCGTATTAAACGTGTGTTTTAAATGATGAATATGGTTAAGGCGGTTTGAAAAAATGGTTAGTTTTTAGCTTATAAATCAAATCGCAGCAGGTTATGTGGCTTAAGCGATTTATGGGTGAAAATATAATCTGGGGGAAAAGAGATGTTCACAGTATTTACAAGATGTCGGTGGCATGAATCTCCTGCTCAAATTAATTTGATATAAAGAAAGAAAATTAAGGTCATATTCCTGAATTTTATAGAAATATTGAGTTGTGTGGTCAGAATTAACTTTAACCTTTTTCCTGACCTTTTTCTAGACCACACAACAGGGAGGCGATTGGCAAGAAAGTGGTAGGAATAAACTGTAGATCCTTGTTCGGTTATAATTATCTCTATATTTTTTTACAAATACTTTTTTGTTTCTGGCATTGTTCAATAGGATTTATTGGATCAAGTAGGCAAAACCCGAGCCTCTCGGAACACTGGGACTGAAAGGTTTCATGGTAACATTTAATTACTTGAAATGGTTTTTAAGTAGATGGGCTCATTAGCCATTCCTAAGACGTGGAGAATCAAATGAGAGAAATGGATTGTGAAAATATAAATAATGATAACTCCACTGTCTTGACTGTGTAGTAAGTAATGAATTTATCTCAATAGATAAAATCACAAAGAGTAAGCATGGTTTACCAGAACTTTGGGATGTA
Organism: Ophioderma brevispina; assembly: GCA_023653785.1. Classification (NCBI taxonomy): domain Eukaryota; kingdom Metazoa; phylum Echinodermata; class Ophiuroidea; order Amphilepidida; family Ophiodermatidae; genus Ophioderma; species Ophioderma brevispina. Next base: position 34,474 of record JAMKCH010008660.1, read on the forward strand.
AACAGTCTATTAATCCAGTGTGCCAATAAAATTTTTCAGAATACTTACAATCTTGAGGTCGTCCACATATGAGAATATTTACCTGTTGCCTTGGAACTCATCAAATTGACAATGTTTAGGTGGTTGCAATACCAAAATTTTTCATCAATTCTTCCGACAATAAATGTTGTACAAAAATCGGAACGGTTGGTAGTCCAAAATGTACAGATGTAAACAGGTGTGAGGAGGACCTTTGAGTCATCTCTTTATTGAATGTAAAGATGTTGATAGCTTCTGGATGATTTTAAAGCAATGGAATTACAATTTTTGATAATATATCTAATTATGACAAATTATTTGGTGTATTCTTGATATAATGTGGAGGCTTTTATATTGAAAAAAAACACAATTACTTTGATGGCCCGCGTTACATCTACATTACTGAGATGCAGGGGATATCCTAGAACTAGTGTTGCTCGTCAAAAGTGGTGGTGAAGATATACAGTTCATCTAGGGAGATCCTTGACAAGTGAGAAAGATTAAGTAGAGTTACATTACCAAACATGGGCTAAATGAACTTTCATTAAAGATTCACAGCATTGTACATGTACCTCAACTTGTAACTTAGTTCTCACTAAGGGGCATTTTTTGGTATCATAGCCTCGCTTTAACCCCCCCCAATGTAATTGCCACAATTTCTGGCATCATTTGAGCCAGTGGCTCTTGCACTGAATGATGTTCCTGCTGATGCGCCTGATGTGAATGGAGGTTTGTTCCTACTTCCTGATATTTATAGTCCAGTATGTTTACAGGAACCCTGTCCGATGCAAGTATTTGCATTATTGTCCATTTGATGTGCTGGGATTTGATTGGGGCTCTGGGGCATTTCCTTAATATCTGATGCCTTAAGCGAGATAAAAGCTAGAAATCACGAAATGGCACCCTAATTTAAGGTAAGTGTGCAAATTCCCCCGCTTAGCGTAGCAAAATGCTACACATTCTAAAGTTTTGCCTTTACAAATTTGCTTGGTGTATAGCATTATTTTTTGCCAATGCCAATATTATGAATGTATCCATCTGTGATATAGTTGCAAAAGGCATACAAAAAGTTGTGAGGGAATTGCACATGGCTCAAGGTGAGAAATACATAGATTTTTGCAACGCTTGAGTATGTAAAAAATCCTTCTTCCCTCTGTAATTGTGTTTTGTTGGTGATGTCTTGTGTATTTTATATGTGTTATAAAAAAAGGCCAGCCCTATGGGTTCTGGCAAAAGACCCAAAAAAAAAAAAAAAAAAAGAAATTCCAACTTTCCATACTTCCCTATACCTCTTCCCCCTCAACATCTCTCACCTTTTTTCCATTTCCTTCACTATCTTATACAACTTGTTTGGGTTCTCTCTCACTCACTTACCTCTTCTCGCCCTTGCTTCATAGGCTCGCAACCACTTTTCTTTGCTTGCTTCTTTCGCCCTTATATGCTTTTATTTCTAATCAAAATCGTGATCCTACTTTTGTTCATCTAGAAAGAGCTCGTATATGGCTCTCAAGACGCTTGAAGCTCTTCACAATGTTTTATTGGCTGTTTTTCTCAAAGAAGAGACATGTTGTTGATGACCTCACACTAGCAATTTTAGGACAAATGAGCATTATGTAGCTGTGTTATTACGATTTCAAATTTGAATTTTTTTTTTGCTAATGATGCCTTTTTTTGTCATTGGATAAGTATCACAGGTATCAGGAAAGTATTGTCACATTTTTCGATAGAGAGAGTAATTAAAGGCTAGAGTCGACGGCTGATCTTGAATCAGCGAGCTCACTGGGGACGCTTTAGTTGTTTACCGCCCAACCCATCACACGTAAACCTTACAGCATTGGTTGAATGCAAATGTTCTCATCCACTAGAACCGCGACTTAAATATAATAGTACATTTTTAAGAACAACCTTAACCATAATTTTCAAATATGAGCTTTTTTGCATAGCTGTATTGGTAATTTTTCTAGTAATTATACCTGTGAAAAGATGCTCAAGTTGCCTATTTGCTATAAAAGGAATTTAGGGATCACCAATTGTAATTATGCAGCATACAAATGCTCATTTCTGTCTTTTTTTATAAAAAATAGCAACATTCACAGAAAGTACCTTAAACTGGACTTCCTGAGCCTACAGACAGCTAATGATACCGTATGCATGGTACTATATCTAAGCTCTTTCATATTGAAAGACAAATCGTTTTTCAAGCAGCTGTTTGAATTATTATCGATCCCCGCTATTATTCTAATTACAGACTTTCTTCTTTTGTTACACCGATAAGTTGTGAGCGATACCATTCACATGTATAGTTTACTAGCCAAATTACCAATGCAACTAAATAACTGCCCCTAAAATGTTATAATATGAAATACATTGTTCTCTCAATACGGATGGGCGAGCTTTGAAAAGTTCTCTAGTTTTCGAGTTACCCCTCCCCTCAGTACAACAAATGCAACCACCTTTATTTGAAGGATAAATCTATGCGATTTAAGAAATGATGGTTGTGTTTGAAATCTTTAGTGGCAGGATGATTCTAGGCCGAAAATGCATTTTGGGCTACACATTAAAAATTTTAAAAATTAATTTCGCTTAAAGTAAAAATATTACATCTTATTTTGAGGTAATCCTATTTTGTTACTGAATATGTTTTAACATTGCAATAAAGGGCAGTGTATACTCGACATGTTTATAAAAAGGATGTTTTTGTTAAGGAAAAAGTGATTTTTTTTGGGGCTAGAAATTCTAGACCCCTTTATATAGTTGTATAAAACAGAAATCTATAAATATAAATGTCAAGATGATAGTATTGCACATGATTAAAATTTATTTTGCTAAGATTAATAAATCTGATTTTCTTAAGTTTTAGCTGCAAACGGTGTTTATTTTTTTTTACCCAAAAACACCCGCCCACTAAGTTTCATGACCACACCACATTTTTTACAATTATTTATTCTATCTTTCCTATCTTTCGATGGATGGTGCGTTGTGTTGTACCGAGGGGAGGGGTTAGATATTTGCAGTCCAAACCGCTCCACTACAAGGAGTGCCACCAAGAGATATTAGTGCATGAAATTCATTGAAGTATTCATGAAAATTAAGATTATGAAATGACATGTTCAGTAAACACTTGTGCAATCGAGACTAATTTAAGTCTTACAGAGTCTTTCTGGGTTTATTGCCTTGAATAGAGATACAATGAAAGTTTTAAATTCAATATATCTTGTGTAGTTTTGTTATAAAATCCGTACTCCTGGTCACGATCCCCACTTTGTTTTAACTTATGAATGAATGGCGATCAAGGAAAATGTAATCAAATTCCGTTTGTTACTCACGCACCTACTTAGCCTGAGCCAACTTCCAATATCTTAATACGCTGTTTTGTGCAAGGTGGAACACGACCCCATTCTTTTACTCCAAGTGTGCCAAAATCACTAAAGTACATGTATATGGTTGTATTATGAACCTTTGCTGACCCTATTATTATCTCAAATGTACTTATTCAAGGTCACATTTCATTTTGATTGGAACACACTATAATACTATATTATATCCCCAAACTTATGTTACGGATATTGATACCGTTATTTTAATTGGAAAAATGCATGAACACCACGCTCTTTAATGCCACACTATAGGTGAAGCGCAAAGATTATAATTATCTATTTTAAGCTGAGTAACATTTGTATAGATGAGGTACTCAACGCGGCAACGAACACAGCACTGCCCTGCAGTATGCGTGAGCATCTGCATGGCTTGTGCTTTTAAATGCGCGTTCATCAGGCGTGATAAGGTCATATTCTCATGTCCCAGAGACCAGGTGCTAACCTGTGTTTGTAAACATTGATGTCACCTCATCTATAGGTTATCCCCATAGTGGGATACATTTAGGGGGTTTTTAGATATTTTGAATGTTTAACAAAAAGAAACATCGTTAAAAGATGAGTTTTCAGTCATTTTCCTTGATCGCATCAACATTGTCATCCATTGTATCGTTTAAGTCTGCACTTCCCAAAACGCGTAACTTAAGTGTGTCCTAAATTTTCCACAAAAACACTTTTGTGCATTAATTTAACTTACAATTGTAAGAGTTCAAGAAGCACATTCATTTATTCATGGGTGTCCAGCTGTCTGTATGCACATCTCCTTTTATTTGCAAAGTTCAAAGTTTACTGCATTAATTTTTACGATCAGGGACTTTAAAAAGTTTAATGAGTTGAATGTTTATGTGCATATTAAAATAAACTATTGCAAAAAAATTGTTTTTAATGTGTATCGCTTCAATGTCCTTGGTGAGCCCCTACTAAAATCTATGACGCCCTTTATAGATTTTGGCATTTACTTGTGGCAGCCAAATGCCAGTCAATACAAACTAATTGTCACAGTATCAACAAAAATATGAGCTCTGGTATTTTACCCCTTATTGACCTGAACACCTGATGGAGCGATCAAGGTTGGAACCAAGCAACCTTATTAAAACAAGATTTTGACTGATTCGAATTTCCTCTCGAGGAAGGGAGTGGGAAGTGGTTTGACAATTTGCACCGATCCAATTTTCTAACTGTCTGGGCCCTATTGAATCTAAAACAGCAATGAAAATCCATTTTAGCACAAAAATCCGACCGGATCCATTTCCTTTACATAACATACACCCCTATATAGACAGTCAAATTTTGTAATACAATTTTGGAGATGGAATTTATTATACACAATATCCTATGTTACAGTTATACTACAATTACGGTTTTCTACATGAAAGCAGAAAGTCTGATTCATCTCCAACTCTAGTTGTAAGTTATACCCACCAAAACCAGGGGCCACTGGTATTCAAAGATGGTATGATGCGGAACAGACTTTCAAACTTGTAACCATAAACAGTATTTCCACTGACTAAAAACAGGGGGCCCCCCGTCTAAATAGGTATTTTTGTCTTTTTTTTGTGCGACCCTATAAAGTAAGCAATTCAATAGTGATGTTAATATACCTTTTATCTTGTTTTGCTTTCTGATTACAGTTATTTTGATGATTTTTATCTCTGTTTAATGTGAGTATTACATACCTAAAACACGTACATCACATTTCAGGGTAGTACACATGCGCATACAGCGCTTTTGGAAAAAGGAACCTTTATGCATTTAATTGGTTCAGGCAATCATATCCACTTTAAGTAAAAGTGCCTCCCCAGATAACAAAAAACATATCCACAATCTCTGCGTCAAGGGGGGGGGGGGGCAACTTGGATTATTCAAAGGTGGATATATGCGTGAACAAGAAAAACGCGTCGTAAAAGGGTCCTTTTTTCCATCAGGCGATGTACGCGAATACATTGTTTAGGGTGTCAAAAAAACAGCAAATATGAAAAAAAGGGTATTTTGTTATAAACGTACCCTGAAATTGTATGTACATGTTTAGGTATTCATTTAAGCAGGGAACAAATCATCAAATAATTGTAATCGGGAACTTCGGAAGTAAAGCAAGCAAGATAATAAAGGGGCATAGTAGCGGAACAATGCATTGCTTATGTTAGGGTAGCAAAAAAGATAAAATAGCTTTGGTTGTTGTTAGATGTTTTTAGTCTGAAAATATGTGTTTTAGGGTTTTGCATTTTGAACGTCCATGTTTCAAGCATCCATATCCACCTTTGAAATAAAAGTGCCCCCCCGCCCGGTTTTCTTTACAAAATGACCCAACTCTGAACACCCATGTTAACCCCACCCATTGATATCTCCACCAAGTTATTACGAAAAGCCATTTAAAGACTACAAGAAGTCAATTCGCAGTGCAAAAACAGATGGACAAAAAACACCATCACGAAGGTCCGAATATGCACCCAAAATTCAGATCGTCAAAAAATTTAATAGTACAACCAAAGACCCTTCATTTGTTCCTATCAAAGTGATAATACTCGATAGTTTCATAAACAAAATGTTCCCAAATAATCATGTTTGGTTAGATCGAGCAAGGAGTAAAAATTACATGTTGAGAACGTACATTCTCCAAAATGCAACTTTCAACCACCATGTACTCTTGTTTGGAAACAAATGAAGTTTGGCAACTTTGAAAAGGAAATTAACTTCCTTGATTGAAATTATCTTTTCCAAATTTTGTTCATATAAAGAAATGATAGCTATTGAGGTTCATTATTTTGGCAGACTATACGCACACAATTGAACTATTTGGCCGTGTACATCCGCAACGCAAAACACTACGTCCGCAACGGTGAAAATGAGAAATGTTGATCTAAAACAAACAGCTGTTTTTTCTTTATTGCTTTTCTTCAGCTTGAGTCCCTTTGCAAACCAAAATGTTCCATTCAAAGATATGTACACCTCAGAGCAAATGTGAGTAACCCAAGTACTCAAAAAAGTAGGTGTACCCTTCTGTGTGAATATGTTTGCACCGGATGCTTTTGTGACTTGTTATAATAACCCAAGATTGGGATTTATTAAAACTAAATTTTTCAGGGTTACTCTATCAAACATTTGTTTGTAACACATCCTCAAGTACAAAGGTTTTGAATGATTAATTAAATATGGAGCAGCCTGACCGGATGGAACCCCTGAAACAGCCGTTAATAAATGGTCGCACTTAAGGCGGGGTTGGACATGGTCAAGTAACAGGGGTCAAATTCCTAAATTGATTTACCAAGTTCATGTTGAAACTAATCAGTTATTTGTCTAACCATAAGGATTCCAAAAAGGTAGGGGAGAGTTTGTACTATCTGTTATCTAAACTTTTGGAGTTAAGTTAAAAACAGAAATTTAGAAAAATCATCAAAAGGGATATTTTCGTTATAGGCAGGGGTCAAAGGTGAAGGTACTCCAAATTTGGATTTATAAAAAATGGTTTGAAAATATTGATGGACCTCTTAGGATTGAAATGAAGACTAGTTTCAAGTGTCTTCATGTTGCTAAAACAATAGTGGTGGAAAAAGAACAAAACCCATTTAATGCATAATGTTAGATAATAAAGATTGAATTAATTTAAAAAGTGACTAGTCTTTGCCTTGACCCCTTCTTCGAGGCACTATACGGTTGCAGCACCTAAGAATCGCGTTTTAGGCGGGCCCTGTCAGACTGTCTGCCGTATTTAATCACTCAAAAATTTTGTACTCGAGATGTATTACACGTGTTTGTGCTCCCATGCTATAATAGAGGCCCTGTCCGTGACAAAGCCGACAATAATTGGCAAAAACAAGTCAAAACCAAAATAATTGCCTCTTAATTTTGGTGGTTAAAAAAAATCACCCACCAGTAAGGACAAAATAAACATGCACACTAGACTAATAGTGTAATAAATCGGCATTTTGACCTAGACAAATAGCAATAGAATGATTTGACCTTCAGTATGTCCTTATGTTGTAGAGATAACATATTAAAAAGGTAGAAGCATTTCGCTGATGTAGAGCACACGTTAGCTAAAGACGTTGCAGGTCAACAGGCTCACGCTAAATTTGGTGGATGCCACTGATCACATTGATCACAACACAAATCCTATGGCAACTCATAATCGGACATGTGATGAGCCAAAGATGAGAACCAGATAAACCATGGATCACTAATGTGAATACATCACCGAATAGGTGGGGGGGGAACACCTTTAAAAAACAAGGATCAAAGTTTATACATGGGGTAAAATTCTAATAAGCTAATAATAAAATTGACGTACGGCATTTGTTTGTTTCAGCATAAGATAAACTAAGGCACTATCACTGATTTTCTACATATAAAATAAAAAAAATCATTCAAAGATCAGATTTGCGTCTTTAACTAGTTTCGGTACACCTAAACGTTATCCTACAAGTGAATAAGGCAATAGGAACCTTCTAGGCACAAAACTCGGATCTTTTAGTTATTACTGTCCGTACGGACACTTTGCTACAACACATAATGACTGGAGATCATAGCTTGAAAACTGCTGTTTCTTCCTTGTCTGTCAGTTCTTTCACTTGCCAAAAAATAACTTGTATTGAGGAAATCTCTGACTCATCCTTCAACTTTTAAGTATTCCGAAAATTTCACAATATATGATTTATGGGGAATCAGATAGTGTCTTTAATGGTGTAGATTGCCCTACCTCTCTTCTCTGTGATTAGGAAATATCTTAGAAAATACAATAAAGGCTCCAATATCCCATGTCTTTCAAAACTACAGGGTCAAAGTTTCAAGACATTTTTTAAGACCATACTATATTCACTTATCCTAAAGTCATGAGGAGGATCAAAAAAGGTAGTTTTGAGTTACGCTATTCTAAGATTGTGCTAGAGTAATTCAAGTTCATGGTCAATTCGAAAAACAATGACATTGACATAAAATTACCTTGTTACCAGTTAACGACGCTTCAGAATGATGTGATTTTTTTTAATCTATGAGAACCAAACAAGTTAGTGCACTTAGTTGTATATAGATAACTTTTCTTTTTGACCCTGTATTAACAAATAACAATAGCAAATACCAATAGCAGTTTAATTTTGCATAACTCCATAGCCGATCACGGAAGTATGGCAAACTATTACAACAAACATTTTGGCTGAATTTAGGTTTGTCAGATTTTTTTATCCCTTGATAGCCTTGACCGATGATTTCAAGGCACCCCACCTACATTTTCTACTTTTTTTTGGATATGTTGTTCTATATTTTACAAGTACAAATCAGAAAAATCATTTCTGTTGCAATTTTGTCCAAGTTAGGTCACTTATTTAGGTCACTTTATAAATTTGAATGGTGTATAAATCTAACCAAACAAAACAAACAAAATCACGCCCTACCCAAACATCCATGCTCTTCTTGATATCAAATAGTGCGTCCCTTATTCTGGCAAGACTTGTAACCGAAATATCCACAAACTGATATACTTCATCCAAAATCTTCTTTGTTTAGTTCAAAATATCTCAACATATTGAAATTCTCCTTGGAAAGTTGTGTCCACGTTTTTGCTGCTGCTACTGATGATGATGACGTTGATGATGTCGACACTGTTGTCCATGGTAAATGTTTATCTTCTAGTGATTACTTGAGTACATTCTAAAAGACAAAAATAAATAGGCATTGGCTAAATTGCCGGCTACAATTACTTATATTTACAAACAAATCCCATAGTTTCTGTAATGCTGATATCCTGTTTGACATCTAAAACTTTACATATCTTTAATTAATACATTGATAATTTCAAGTAATTTTCCGACCCACTCTGTGCACATTGAAATGTTGACCGCCCTTATAAGAGTGCATGGCAGTCACACACCCTTTTCGTAATTGTCGCACCCTGTCCTAATGCGCACGCGGTAGTTTTTGACCACCACTCATGCTCCAGGAGCAGGTCTCCCTCACTAACCTCAAAGGGAAACTATTATTTTTTCTTATCCTTTTTTGGACTTAGAATTTTTCCCTCTACACCGAAATAGAAAATTTTATATTTTAAAAGAGGCAGTAGCGAGATTCGAACCCGAGACCATTGTATCATGACGCCAGCTACCTCACCACAAGACCAACGAGGATTGGTGTGCCAGATCTGCAATTCTAATCCTTGATAACATTTACGGAATAAATTGCTACTGCTAGTGTGGTCAGCACTCAATATAATGAATAGCTCTGCTCTGGAACGGTTGCCACAACCAATGCTCCAGGAGCATGA
>JAMKCH010008661.1:0-132345 GCA_023653785.1 Ophioderma brevispina
TCAAAAGCCAATCACTAGTTCCCAACCTTTAATAAATGGGCACCCAATCCATCACAAGTCCAACCTTAATAACAATGGGCACCCAATCCAATCAATCAATAGTTCCCAACCTTAATAACAATGGGCACCCAATCCAATCCAATCACAGTTCCAACCTTAATAACAATGGGCACCCAATCCAATCCAATCACTAGTTCCCAACCTTAATAACCATGGGCACCCATACAATTCCAATCACTAGTTCCCAACCTTAATAACAATGGGCACCCAATCCAATCCAATCACTAGTTACCAACCTTAATAACAATGGGCACCCAATCCAATCCAATCACAATAACTAGTTCCCAACTCTCAAGCAAACCAGTTGTCAGTAATGCCCCTATCACCGACACTATTTAATTAGTATTGTCTTCATTGCTTTGTCCTATGCAGTTATTTCTGGAGAAGTTCACCGATTTTCTACGGTTGTTGCGTGTGCACCGCCGCGCTTGAGAGCGAGAGTAACTCGCACTTCCAATACTAGAATCTTACATTGTTATTCAAGACCATTTAAACAGGTAAGAAGTCATTCTAAATGAGTCATTCTCATGTTGTGAAAGTACAAATTTCACAACTACACACAGAGGAGCAATGTTGAAAAATACATACTAAAGTAACTACTGAACCGTAACTTTTTCTGAATTGAGCGTATGGTCAGAGAATTAATTTGGTGTACATTATTTTTTAGATGCCTCGGATGTGAAATTGACAAGTGGTTTAAAAAGAGAAGTAATTAAAGGCTGACTCTTTTTTTGTTTTGAGGGACATTTCCCGATGAGGGCGCACTCCCAAAATTGTCCAAACAAATTGGGTTTGTTTTGCATGTAAAATAATGCTGTCCAATACAATGCATTGTGTGAAATAACTAAGATCATTCATTGAAAAGCTCAACTTTGTTATAAAATTCTGGATCCAGAATTTGTTATATACAGTATCCTATGGCCACTGTTTACTGTGCATAATATTGACTGCAGAAAATGGGCAAATCCAAGTCCATCTCTACTTTGGAATTTAACATTTCAGGTGACTATCTTTAGTTCTAGATGACGATTTGTACTATTATACTAAAAAATTATATATTTCGAAATTCTGAGTCGGCCTTTAAATGGAATGCTTGGTTGGGGAGCGTAATTATAATATAATCACAAGCCGTTGAAACTCAAATAAGACTGAAATACATTAGCGCGTGTTTCTTTGGTATCCACTTAAACACAGCCCTCTGTGGCCAGTGGTTAATTCTCATGCCCAGAGAGTGAGAGGTCCGGGTTCAAGACAGTTTATTTAGTATTCCGCCTCACTGGGGTCGGAGACGAGAGAGGCTATTAAGTTTACTCCTGTCCGCCAGATGTCGGTTCATCAGAAATGGTAATCCGTGTTTCCAAAAATTACCCTTTTTCGCATTATACTGACTATTCGGCTAATTGCGATGTACGGCGAGCGCGCAAGGTTCGGATTAAAATTGGGCTGTTTGATGCGAAATTAAGGTCGCCGGAGCATTCAACTGTGTGACCTGAGTTCGATTTACTGGCAACACTGACTACGTTGAGATTTTGGCCCTGAATTATGGGGGTCCAGGACCATAAGCAGTTATCTCAAAAGGCGCTATACCGGAGCAATCACGTTGTGACCTTTGGTTCGAATTTCAAACAACTGCATATTTGAGATTTTGGCCCGATTATTATGGTCCAGGACCATAAGCAGTTATCTCAAAAGGCAGCTATTACATGTACTATTTTCTATTTCAATCGCCAACTCGATGTTCTCATTGCAATCTTTAACTCTATAAGATAAAAGTACAGACGGCCGCCACGCAATCCGAGCCGGCAAAAACATCGCTCTTTGTAAGTAATAAACATGGTAACGGAATAAGCGCAAACATAATCATTAATAGCGCGCCGCTATGAGACACGTTGAAAATATCTGCTCCGGGACCATTTCTTGGGCCAAAAACTCTGTGTGTGATGCGAGAGATAGTCGTCTCAGCTAAAACCAACTGTATTGCTCATAACCGCAATGTAAATAATAAGTATACTGTTGAAATGTCGGCAATCGGAGTTTGCTTGAAAGAGTTAGGTTGTGGACCCATAATCGTTTAGGATATTACTCCTTGTTTGTGTTGAGTATTTGAAGTACGGATTAGAGGTACAGATTTGTTTAAATAATAAGTGGAATGTTGCATTTTTAGTGTGTGCACCACCATTGTCACTGTAGCGGTATACGTGTGTGTTGTGCAAGTGACCGGGGGTGTACGCGGCCGCAGCTACCACGAGCTCGGCGTAAGTCTGACTCGAAAGCGTTTTGTAAAGAAACAAGGTTGTTCCGTAATACGGTACTCTCCACACTACATTCGGGATTTGAAGCTTCATTTGATGTGCAATGTTGAAGTTTGTGTCGAAAACAGTTAAACCACGTAGATAGAAAAGATAAACGGGAAAATAGAAAGCAGGTTCTTTTGCGACAGCGGTGAGGCATATTCACTGTATTTAATTGATGTTTTAATTATGAAAAATCCATTGCAAGTTTGAGACGACGGCATCTAGGCATCAGCAAATACTCCCGTCTTATGTGTGATAGATTTTAAATTAAAATATTACTTAGTGTCGATGTGAACCCCAAACTGATTAGGCCTTCAACTTTACGTGTAATGTGTACTTTCGTTGAAAAGGGGATAAAATTTCACATTTAAAATTACTTAGCCTAAGAACAGATTTTGGACCTGTCTATATAATTATAACTCTTTGTAACGCCCCCCCCCCAATGTAAATCATCGAGAATTAGTTGCGGTTTATTTTTCTTATAAATACGAAAATTTTGATCAAATTTGCCAGAAAAGTCCTTAATTTGACAAGGAAATCCTGAAAATTGTCCTCAAGAGTCTGGGAAATTTGCAAGAAAATCCTCTATTTTTGAGACCAGAAAGTTCCCTCAAAATGGCCTGAAATTTACGAAAATTAAAAGCGAAAAAAGTTAGTTAAAAAAACCCGACTTTGAAGAACCGAAACTTTTTCTCTGATACTAGTTTGTAATGTCCCTTCTGATACCCCTATACCTCTATAACTAAGCGTTAATGGAAGACTGTGAGGGAGACTGGTAAAGATTATTTAGCTTGCTGCATTGCAGTAGTTCGTGGGAGTGTGAATGTGAGGATTGACTGTGAAGGTTGTAAGGTTGACTGCATGGCCGATTACCTTCAGCTTGCATGCCAAAAAAAACACTGACCCACATTTCTATTCTGGGTCGTGCCACTGTGCACGGATGACCCCTAATGACCCTATGTGACCTTTGACCCCATTTTTTGTTTGTCTGCAAGAATTGCAGAAGGCAAAGGGATTACTTGCCGTGTCTGTGTATAGGTGTGTGTATGGTAAAAAAAAAAAAAAAGGAATGGGGCCAGGGTGGGGTGTGGGGTTGGGTAGGGGGTGGGGTGTTGGGTAGGGTGAGTGGGGTGTTGGGTAGGGGGAGTTGTGTGGCGGGTTGGGTGTTGGGTAGGGGGCTGGGGTTGGGTTTGGGGGCTGGGTGTTGGGTAGGGGCTGGTTATTGGGTAGGGGGCTGGGTGTGGTAGGGGGCTGGTGTGGGGTTAGGGGGATGGGTGTGGGTAGGGGCTGGGTGTTGGGAAGGGGGCATGGGTGTTGGGTAGGGGGCTAGAGTGGGTTGGGGCATCGGGGAGTGGGATGAGTGGGTTTATGGGGAGGGGGAAGCGGTGGGGTGATCGAGGAGGGGTTCGTCGGTGAGGGGCGTGCATCGGGGAGAGGGTGGGGGGCATTGGAGTGGGGTGCATCTGGGAAGGGTGCATCGGGGATGGGTGGGGTGTGTCGGAGGGGTCAGGGTTGGGTGCCTTTGGGAGGGTTGCATCGGGGAGAGGACCGGGTGCATTGTGGAGGACAGGTGGCCTCATGTGATCTTGTTAACCTGATGTGACCTTGGTGACCTCTGATCTCATGTTGACCTGGGTGGATTTCATGTGACCGGGTGGTGTGACCTTGGGTGCCTCATGTGATCTGGGTTGACCTCATGGAACTGTGTGACCTCATGTGACTGGGTGACCTCAGGTGACCATGGGGGGTGTGTATTGGGACAGGTGTGGTGCACGGGGACCTTCGGGGAGGGCGGTGGGGTCTCACGGGACCTGGATCTCCGTGACCTTTGTGTACTGAACCTGGGTGACCTCATGTGACCTTGGTGACATCAGGTGACCTATGTGACCTGGGTGACCAGGGACCTGGGTGACCTCATGTGACCGGGGTGACCTCGTGTGACCTGGGTGACCTTGTGTGACCTCATGTGACCTGGGTGACCTCATGTGACCTGGGTGACCTCATGTGACCTTGGGGTGTGTCGGGACGGGGTGTGGTGCATCGGGGAGGGGCGGGTGGCCTTGTGTGACCTTGGTGACATTGATCTCATGTGACCTTGGTGGACTCTGACCTGGGTTACCTCTGTGACCTGTGTGAACTCATGTGACCTTTGGCCCAATCACAAATCATGACGGCACTTGTGGTCCAAAGACTGCAATGTATTTTGTTAAAATCTAAAATATAAAAGAAAAGAACAACTGGTCCAGGACTCATACGGGTATGCACAGGTTGACCTTTACTGACCCACTTGACATTTGGGTCACCTTGGGGACACTGAAATGAACCACTAGCCCAAGATTCAAGGGGTTATGCCGATTGACCTTTAATGACCCTACACAACCTTTGATCCATTTGGTTACAATCTTTGAAGTGTTCTTTAAATACCATAGGGTGCTATGACCATTAAACTCACTCAAAAATAACTGGGCTGAGGCTCATATGGAGTGTGCACAGGTTAGTCATAAATGACCCTACTTGACCTTTGACCCCATTTGGTGAGAATATAACAATATTTTTCTGCAAATAAAGTCATATAATCACCAAACTTTGTCATAAGAACCACTGGCCCAAGACCATGGGGTTATATTTCTATTGACCTCTAATTACCTTATGTAAACTGGAAGTCTATTTTGAAAAAAAAAAACAATCTGTAAAACACTATTTCTTCTGCAAATAAAGTGCTATAATCACCAAACTTGCACACAAGAAATGATTCATCCCTTACAAACCACCCCAAATACTCACAAACCCCATCCCAACTTCAACCCAATCCACGAACCAACATGATGGGCGGAAGACTTGGTTAGTGATCCACTTGTTTTTCATCTTTATTTAATTCTGTGCTCGACAGTTTCTCCGAGCTTCTACATAATATTTATCAAGTTACTTTCTCGGGTTGTATCATGTACTTGATCCTCGCGTGCATTGAATAGAGGTCTTTCACCTCACTCATGCATAACCTATAACAAAAGGTGTTAGTTCCTGTAGTATTCGACATTCAGATCAATTTAATACCCGACCTCAAAGTACTTGTGCTATTCAAAGTGTGACCCATACTTTTATGCATACATATCCAACATGCATGTCGTTCTTTAGATTTAGAAAGTCTCTAGAAATTTGGAATGGACTTTGCCATTCCCGGCAAGATGGACGCTAATCCGAAAGGTGGAAGACCTCTATTGAGTTTCGTATCGTCATAGATTCTGCTAGAATCATGCATCATAGGCCCACCCTGCTAAAAAAAAGTTTTAAGTTTTCTACAATAAGACTAAGCATGTGGAGTTTCTGCGCCTTTTAAAACTCTGTTTTTCCACCATTCATTTCAGCCTACCCATGAAGGGTTCTTTTCATGCCTAGATATTTGGACAATATTCTTAGATTATCTCTTGGATAAGAAGAATGCTTCCAGGACACAAGAATCTAACCACTATACAGATAGGTAAGTATTTTGCTCAGGAGGGAACTCTTGTGGGCTCAGAGTAAAGAATAGGCCACATGTATTCTATGCATCAGAGATGTAACTTTTCCGGAAATTTCTGGATTTTGGCCATAAATAAAAAAAATTCTGGAAATGTATTTTTTTTTAATTTTGTATTTTTTTGTTCAATTTCTGCAAACAAAATGTCATTGATAACAGTAAAACTACATCAAAAACCCAAGTTTTAAGTACCAATTTATTTTAGAGAAGGGGTCTTGTCCCCTAAAATCATGTAAGAAAATATGTTCCCCGGAGCTTCACCGGATCCTATGCTAAAATTTCGCCTTCCCGTCGGTTAAAATTTTGGATTTTTAGGAAATGGGACTACTCCTCTGTTACATCTCTGTTGCATGTCGTAAGAGGCATTTAAAAGGGATAACTTGTTTAATT
This sequence comes from Ophioderma brevispina, assembly GCA_023653785.1. Taxonomy (NCBI): domain Eukaryota; kingdom Metazoa; phylum Echinodermata; class Ophiuroidea; order Amphilepidida; family Ophiodermatidae; genus Ophioderma; species Ophioderma brevispina. The sequence goes on from JAMKCH010008661.1 coordinate 6,262, forward strand.
GCGCTTCAATTGGATTGTTTGTAGTTCCAATGTGGTTGTTAACGGTTACTTAGAAATTGTCTTGACCTAAAATTGGTTATGCTTTACCTGATACATGGATATACTCAAATTTTAACCAATTCCTCAGTTGTTTATCATTATGTGTCCCGCAGCGTGTGCCACTGCAAATCTGATCATAGTAACTCTATTTTCCCACATCCTCCATTTTCCCACATCCTCCTTACAGATATGAAGATGCCCTTGTGTCTTTGATGAGTGAGATTTTGCATAAGTTACAGTTTCGCTACAACCAGTCCCAGTTGGAGGAGATGGACGATGATGCTTTAGATGATAATGTAAGACAAATATGTAGTTGGGGAGAAGGATGCTCTGTCAATTTTAACCGTTTTTAAAACTTAATCAAGTATATTTAAGTATATTTTGATTAAATTCATGTAACCTTGCAATTCTATTCCTGAACAACTTAAATTTGCAAAAGTAAACTTTAGCGATTGGTCAAGAATTACAGATATTATAAAAGCTAGATATAAAACATCTACCGTAAACCTATAATTAACTTTTATCTGAGGAGCTCTTCTCAATATCTTGTTGGCTTAGCAAGACGTGCTATTTGCCTGGCAAGATGTTCACTTCTACATAGCCAGGTATGCTATTTAAATATCAAAATAGGCCAATACAAAAAATAGTTCAGTTTTCTAAAATTCTCGCTGGCTGCTTAGTGCACTAATAAAATACAAGAATGGCTACTTTACATTAGATGTGTGAGTATTGTTTTTAAAGCCGTACTTATTGAACACATTGTTACACATCCATTACTTTATACTAAATGTTAAACTACTTTATTTTTTTTGCAGTCTGAGACTGAATGGCAGCATTTCCTTCGTCAGAGTCTAGAAGTGGTAGCCAAAGTGGCAGAACTTCTACCAACACAAGCTTTCAGATTATTGGTAAGATGGCTAAAAGTGGGAGGGGGATCTGTTGTCTTTTTTTAAAACCTGCATTCTCTTTTTTTTTGAGAACTACTGGAAATAACAGAAGCCTTAACATAATTTTCAATACAATTTTTTTTAAAGCAAACCGATATGCAATGAGCATGGTGTGTGTGTTTTGGTGTGTGTGTGTATTAGAAAAATATAAGTTATTTAACTTTCTGGTAACATTATCTTCTGTTTGTTTCTTTCACAGTATCCACCATTCCAAGAATATTTAGATGTATATATGGGATTAGGCAATTTCATCACAGAATCTCAAGAAGGTAGGTCTTAACACTTAAAAAGGAAGATGCTCGACCAAATTCCTCATCTTGGGAATGCTGCTCACGATGTAGTTGTTATAGGCACTCTACCTGTCCATGCAATCTTAAAGTCCACACACCATGAAATTATATATCAATAGAAAGCTTTTGATATAAATAAACGAGAAACATAAGTTTTATTTCCAAACTGCTACAGGTAAGTCACAATTACACTGAAAAGATTATTTTCCTAGACCCCCCTATAAAACAAAATGAAATTCTTCAAATTGGGCGCTATGCCTGTGACGTCATTAACGTATCAGGTCAATAAATCATGTCGGGGATCATACATACTAAACGCACGCACAACTTGTTCGGAAATCAGTTTCGTAGATCTTTCATCTTCAACCGAAATAAGTGAAAGTACAAAGCCCGAGTCCAAAATATGCAGATGAGAATCAGATTGGGATAGTAATCGTCGGGAAGTACCCGGGATAGCGAAGAGCTAGCCAGGGTAATTTCGGTAAGGGAAAATACCCCGCGAGGACAAAACGACTCAGGGCTACGTAACGGGGATACCGTGGGGTGAGGCATACACAGCGTAAGTGCCAAAGATTTGAACAGGTGTTGAAAAAGAAATCCCCACCAGAATTTTCTGATTGAGAGGTAAATTAAATTGATCGGTATTCAATCTTAATAAGTACATATTCCTTGTTATTTGTGCGAGATTAGAACTTTATAGACTTGTATTAAGCGAAGCAATCGTGAAGTAATGACAGCATGAGCGAATCAAAATGTGCCGCTACACGCAATTTATAGGCATGAAACCAAATTATTTCGTTGACGCACTGCGTTGTTTTTGATGTCTGTTTGGGCGAACTAGAATACCTAAAGGTATTCTAGTCTCAGGTTGGGGCTGAATCGTTTCTCGCTGATTGATGTAGGGGGGAATGAGCTTACTTGTCAAAAAACCTGACATGTGCACGGCATCCTGTATATTTTTCCGGGATCAATTTGACCAAATATAAGCAAAATCTGAAACATTCAAACTTTAACAACTTCAAAATTTAATTTTGAACATTTAAATAGTGACTTTTCATTTTTCCTCGGATTTTTTTTGCACTCAGAGGAATTGTTGTACATACATAGCCAGGTATGTTTTACATTTAGAGCTTTATTAACAAAGCAAAATGGATGTTTCTAACCTACCCCCTCAAAAAAATACGACGCAATTATGTGTGTACACTCTGCCTGTCACGTTTCACGCCGTGTGTTCTGCACAACAGATACGGCCGTACGTAGCTCACGATCTTGTGGCGGGGTCTTACCGTGCATAACTCATGTTTTTCTCAGTCCTTGGGGGTTGTTAAATTAAATTACAAGCGTTCAGACCAATCATTTATAACAAGGAATCTTGGCCATGAAATGATGTGCAGAAAATTCGTGAAATTAAAGTATTAGCACAAAACAATGACCATTTAATCAGGGTTAAATCCCCACACTGGGGGGTTCATGTTATCAGCTCCATGTCAACGCTTCTACGGCCCGTTTACCAATATACGTACAATTTGCCATTCAATCTATGATACAGCCTCCAACATATCATGTAGCAGTTCTGCGGGACCTCGTTTCTTCCTTCCCCCGTTTTGATGATTATATATTGAAATTGTTTAGGCTAAAATGTTACAATCAATTATAAAAACGTTGGTGATTCGTGATGGATGTTTATAACCATACAAGCCAAGCCATGCCAGGCCAGAGTGCAATACGAATGCGCAGCAACTGACCAGTTCATGACCCGCCACCAGTCAAAAACTATAATTCATATGATAAGCAGAAATCTAAAACATTCATACATATTAAACATGTATTTGACATATTAGTGCTAAAAAAGAATCATGAACGGCACCGAAAAAACTTGTAAGAAAAAAAAAAAACAAGGGGGGGTGCGTTTTTGGGTGGGTGGCATGGTTGCCACGCCATGAAATACACCCTCACCACCACTCAGTCCAATGACGGCAGGCCGCGGTCCACACACCTCCCTTGTATAAAGTCTAGAGGTGTTTTCACAATTTAATCCCCATATACATGCAACCAAGTACCAACAACGTTCTCGTTCCCGTCTCTTCTTACCGTAATGACCAGAGTATAGCCACCTTTTTTAAGCTGAAAATACCTGAAATTTGGGGGTGGGATAATGCTCCAATCTTAGCCGAAGCCGGAGTTGAAAATGTTCTTGCATACCTCGCCACATACACTGTACAGCCCTTCATGACTTCCGAATTTGAAGACTCAGACTGTTGAAAAAAATGCTGTTTTTCGATAGTACGTAGTTTACACCTCATTCTGAAAGTAGAGTATCTTTTGTCATGTAACTAACCATGACTATAATGTAACTTTAGTGATTTTTTAGCAAAAAAACGGAAAAAAACGAACCAAAAATAGTCGCGAAAAATGAACCAATTGCCATCAGCGTTTTGGCGGCGGCATATTTGGTTTGCTGCCAAATGCCCTCTACCCTAACACAGCCTTGTTCAAAAATTATTCTTGTCGGTTCAGGAAACAAATCCACCAAAAAACTATTGTATGAATGAATTATGAAACGAATAATTTTGATTTTTTATGGACCTTTTATTATTTTTATTAATGAAATAATGGAAAAGAGTGAAAAAAATATGTAGAATCACGTCTGAGTGAAGTAGAAAAAGGGCGGCCCTTGAGAGTGTTTGACTCAGAAACTGGTCTTCTGCACTGTGTTTATATACTCGTAAATGGATGTTTCACCCCCAAACTTAATGGTTCCAGAGTCATTAGAAACATTCTTGAGATGGTATATAAGAGTAAAGTATGGATTCGTATTTCGGTATGGAAAATGCATATTCATTGGAGTTCAAGCTAAAAGGTTTGTCGTTTTGAAGAAAGATAGTTTCCGATTTTGCAGTAGTTGTGGCCAATTTTTTGGCAGGGTGATAATAAAAGGATCTTAGAATTTCGAAATTTTCCTAAAACTTAGGAGGTGGATTATAATCGAGCATGGGGGATATATCGGGTCAGTACGGTTAATTGCAAATAACAATGTTTAATACATACAGAATGGGCGGCATATTTTATTAAACATGACTCGATGTACAGTGTTTACATTTTTGCACTGTGATTACGTGATCGGTGTACGAAATGACGTCATGGCATTATAAATAAGGCAATTGGGCGCTCTTTGGGTTGTTATTGAAAAATACAGGAAAATACTAAAATCTTGACAGTTTAAGCCCCCAAAGCTTTATAAAGACGGATTAAAAATTCAAAACTTTATTCTGCTTCATTTCAAGGTAACCAGCTTTGTTTGAGATGTAATCATAATTGCAGGGTGTGTGGACTTTAAGGGTTGGTGGCGCTCAAATATTTTTCATGCTAATTATGTGCTGCCAGATTTTTAAAATCTTGTTCCATAAACATGGGGGGGGGGGGAAGATTTTATACCAAATTTTCAATAGTACCCTTGATATGCCTTCTTTTGGCTAAACTTTCTTAAGAAAATAAGTGCTTGGACGTTCAGTTTAAAGATTATAATTTTGTAGTGGAATGGTTTACTCTGTACTAGCAATTTAGTGTACACGGCAACGGTGGTTGGAAGGGTTATCCATGTTAAGGGGGAAATGAAGGTCAATTTCACTTTTGTAGACATACCTCACTCTTTAATCCAAATGATGTTTCGGGGGTCGTGTCCATTTGATGTATGAATTTTGATGACTTCATGTACAGTGTTATGATAAAAAACAGAATATAAAACAAAAAATATGATGGCGACACAGTTTGACAACTGAATTGAATTATTTAATTTACACATCCTGTGTAACTGTCAGGACAATTTCATGTGGGCAAATGCAAATAGTAATTTTTTTCAAAATCGATTTAAACACGTTTTCTATGGAGAATGGAATAAGAGGGTGCTATAACATACAATTATAACCTTGTGGGCAAGTATATGGCATGTTTCACAGTATAAAGAGACCATGAGTTCCCTTCAAGAATAGTGGGGTATTAGATAAGAAGTTTTTTTAAAAAAATTTTTTTTTTGGAGTTAGGGATTTATAAGGGACAGTTATAAAGAGATAATAAATAGTTTTAATTTTTGAAAAGCGTTGATAAATAGCATTTTTAGCAAAAAATATGGACACAAACTTCCCAAAATGTCCGTCCAATGTGTTCACAATTTAGCAAATTTAAATCATGGCTCTTGTCTACCAGATTGAATAAAAATGCCGATGAGGATATTTGGTAACCAAACACAGGCTAATATTAAATAAAAAGGTTTTTTGCATTACTTTTTCTCTGATGAAGGAAATCCCTGTCTGATGTTTACTGCAAATGTTACTTTTGTTGGACCCTCTCATAGGAATAACACTGTCCGTTCAAAAAATAGTAACGTAGACAACACATTTTTTGGCTAATTAAATGTAATTCGTCAACGCTTTTCGAAAATAATTGAAATAAAAGAGGGATTATCTCTGATAACATGTCCTATAAATCAACAACTTAAATAATACTTCTGCTTTTTAATACAACACTATTCATGAAGTTAACTCATGGTCCTTTTACTGTAAAACATGCCATAGGCAAGATTCCCGCAATGGATTTGTTCGGATTTTGCACAGATGGTAGCTCTGCTGTCATACCTACAGTGCAAAATGTGTCGCCCACTTTTAAATTTGTTCTTAAAAACAGAGACAATTGCATGGGGTCAAACAGCTGTGCATGGCTCTTAAAATAGTTCCTTTTGGTTGGTATTACCCAAGGAGCTACTGACTAAGGACTCAGTCAACAAGACTCTTTGCACGACCACCATATCCAATAACATGGCAATTGAAATGTTTCGTTTATACCAGGGCGTAAGCTGAACATCACAGCTGAGCACGCGTGTAGACGAGACCTGCACGCTACGGATCTGTGTTCGTCTGCAAGCACTGGGGCGGATAGCAGAGAACTTCATCTCTGAGCGATCCACAGAGCGGTTTGTGATGCTCTTTCACTAATAGATAGGTATGCTTATATATTATATGCTAATGAGGACTAAGATCCTGAAGTGTGTGGTAACCAATTTGTTACCATTACTAAAAAGTTTGAAAAACGACTTTAGATAAATAAGAGCTAATAAAATTTGTATAGTCAGCTATACAGAGTGTCCAAAAAACTTAAAAGTAATTTGACTCCACAAATTACCCAATTATTTGACATGATCTTCCTCATTGGTACCTATGCACCTTTGATGGACTCTAGCTAGGAACTTATGTTATCGTAGTTGGGTTATTTGTCTATATCACGGCTAGGACACCAATGAATTTGAAATTGCTTTTAAATCCTTTTATGATCAGGTTGGTGAATGATTAATTTTTGTTTATGGCCAAAATGTTGCCATTAGAGGGCTTGTATCGTGATGGTACTTTCAGCTTTTGTCAGCTACGAATATGGTACAAAAATGAACTGTACGAGTGAAGACCTGCAATCCCTTACTGTGCTCAAGCCAGGACTTTCATTGAAGTGTAAGTAGTCCCTTTGGATTTAGTAAAAAGTGCCAGTTCATCTGCTCCTATTTGCTTTTGCATGGTTCACCCCCATTTGCAAGAAAGCTCTGCTGGAAAGCGTGTTCACAACAGTTAGTTAGTGAATGCTTTCACTATTTGCAAGGAAAGCCTTGAACTGACAGCAATATGAATGGAAGCGTTTTCACAACAGTTAGATTAGTGCATGCTTTCACTATTTGCAAGGAAAGCCTTAACGACAGCAATATGAATGTGAAGCGTTTTCACAAACGTAGATAGGCATGTTTCGCTATTTGCAAGGAAACCCTTGAACTGATGGCAATATGACTGGAAAGCGTTTTAACAAACAGTTAGTGCATGCTTTCACTATTTGCAAGGAAAGCCTTGGAACTGACAGCATATTGAAATGGAAAAGCGTTTTCACAACAGGTAGATAGTGCATGGTTTCGCTATTGGCCAGGAAACCCTTGAAACAGATGGCAATATGAAATGGAAGTGAAGCGTTTTCACAACAGTTAGATAGGGCATGGTTTCGCTATTTGCAGGACCCCTTGAACTGATGGCAATATGAAGGGAAGCGTTTTCACAACAGTTTAGATGTAGTGCATGGTTTCGCTATTTGCAAGGAAACCCTTGAACTGATGGCAATATGAATGGAAGGCGTTTTCACAACAGTTTCTTTAGTGCATGGTTTCGCTATTTAACCAAAACTAGAATGAATTTTGATATCAAATGAAAAGCCATATTTTTCTGTCTTCCTGAGATTGCAGCTTTCTAATTCACTCGTCCCAAGATAACAAAAAATGCTGTTTAATGGTTTGGCATCAATATTAGCACAGGGTGAATGGGCTTTGTAATATGCATTATCGCTTTTACATAAAAAACAAAAGTTGTTTCTCCACGAAAATAAGGGCGAGTGGTATGCAAGTGCCAGGGATAACAATCAAAGAGAACACGATGGACCATTCTTTGGGAAGTCGGACACATTGACCGAATCTTTTTCCCCCATGACAAAAACAATCTAGCAAAGTGGAAGCATTTTTGGATAGCTTTGGACAAAACCTAACCAAAATAATTTTTTCATGTTCGCTAGATTGATTATTTTGTCATGGGAGCAAATAAAGTTAGGTCACATGTGACTTCCCAAAGAATGGCCCTGATACACATAAATCGGAACAAGCACCTTTAAGAACATTTTTTTAAAGTAATAAAGACGCCTTGACAAGCTGGTTGTATACATTGATTCTTTTTATTATCCCATACAGTCACGCACAAGCCTTAGCAGCTGTACACGCCTACACACACTGGATATCCCAGTTCTACAGTGAGGCCCAGAGACAAGGTAGACACCACGACAAGTTTGTGCCGCTAGTTACTAATATCACTGACGGGGCAGTGCCTTTATTACAAAAAGAGGTAGGCCATATGATTTGTGTATGTGTACAAGAGTCATTCTGCTGTAATTTGATAAAAGGATGAAGTATTAAATAATAATAAATAATAAAAAACATTCTACGATCCCAACCCACCGTGATTTGGTATTTGAGAATAATGATGTATGCGTGTAAAATAAGTCATTCTTGAGCAAAAAAAAAAATAAAAATAAAAAAGTTAAGTGAATTTTTTTTGAAATTTGCACATTTTTTTGACCGGTCCATCGTGTCCGTAGATCAGGGTTTTCTTTTTGTTGTTTAGAGTCAGTATAAGAAAGTGTGGTTTCCACGTGACTCGCTAAGTATATTCGACAAAAAATAGTAAAGAAAAAAGAAATTGCTTGCGAATGTCATGAAAAGCCTGCCAGTACACCCTTTAACAGTTTACAAACCCTTTGGGCCCTGTATGGCTATGCTCAGTGATCAAATATTTTACATTTTTTCACAAATTTCAAATTTGGGTTTTATCACGACCATATTCAGAATCAGCATGAAAAATGCTTTCAAGTGAGTCCAAACAAGCCTAGTCTTAGCTCATTGGTTGTGGAGATGGCTATTCAAGTGACGGCACAAGCACATCAGTAAAGTGTAGGTTAAATTCAATGTGGTAGACACCCATAGTGTAAAACGTCAGGGTGATTTCAATGCAGCAGATAGCCACAAAGTGTAGGGTTGATTTCAATGTAGCAGACAGCAAGTGTAGGGGTAATATCAACTGAGAAGATGCCCACAAAGCGTGTTACAGGTAATATTCATGTCTGCCTTATGACCATATGTCAATGTCTTGGCTTTATAAAGCAATTCATCTCCTTTTCTCAGCAGGGGTCCAGACAAGATCGTGTTATCCGCAGCTCATCTATTTCTATCATTGTAGCAAACACCACTAGGCCAGCTTTTCTCATCAATCTTCCTTGATACAGCGGCACTATTCAAACGATGTCAGCGATGATGGCTCACTATCAGGTTCAACAGACTGACGTAAGTACTTAATTCCTATGTGTGGTAGGATATAAATACAGTACTATGTGACTCAAGTTCCCTTTGTGTGCTGTTTAACAGGTCATGGACCCCAGAAGTGAACTTTGACCTTTGAACTGCAAGTGAGTTAAATACGGGGACATCAACAAAAGATTATGCACAAATAGATCGTTGTGGCTGCACGCACAGCAGTAGCGGCAGTATTAACCATAGTAGCTGTGGTATAGAAACACTGTAAGATAGCTGGGCATTAAAGGCTGACCTCAGAGAGTTTCCCGAAGGAGGGCCGCCCTCAATTTTCAAACAAATCGTGTGTTTGGCATATACATAAGGATTGTCCTATAGTAAGCCACTGTGTGAAATAGCTAAGCTCAAACTCTAAGTCCTTCAATAGAAAATCAATTCTTTGTTATAAAATTCAGGATCCGCTGGAATTTTTGTTTATACAACAGTATCCTATGGTATTAATATATACATCATGTTACCTCATCAAAACGAAAAATCCGATTTTTCAATTTTTTCTCAAACTTGGAAGGGGCATATTTGGTTACTATCTTTAGTTCTAATTGAATATTTTTAATTCTTCACAAAAAAAATTATTATTTGAAATCTCTGAACCAGCTTTGAATATAAGTGCACCATGAAACTTACCACTGTGTAATACGCCAATCTCACATCGCAGGGCAGTTACTAGTATGTCGGGGACTATCCAACATTTTAATTCTTCAGTGGCCCAACCATGCCGCGAAAACAGAGTCAGGCAGTGGCCGGTAAGGTCCAATCTCACCAGAGCTTGTATACGTAGGAGTACCCAGGAGACAGGGCACTCAAAGGGGCGGCTAGCCTGCAAAGGACAAGACGCTTATGGAGAGAGGTGAGGAATGATGGATTATAGACGTCCACCCGTACTAGCCTTTGGGAAGGTACTAAGTTGAAAATATCAGGAAAGGGGTAAACAACAATGGAATGTTGGGCGCCCTAATGGGCATTAATGTCTCTTTATTAATAGCGACAATAATCGGAAGTTTGGTTAATTTAAACTCAAGCAGCAAGTATTTCAGGGCTCTTATAAAAATGATTCTTCATGACGTAAAACGTTTATTGTACCCTATTTTTTCCAGCAAGCCACATCCGACAGTCATGCAGCGTTTAGCGGATGTCTCAGGTGGAGTCATAGATGCGAGGGTCCAATGACCAACAACCAGATTGTCACCAGTCGCTACAAGGAGTGTATCCAGATCACGTAGAATAGAACTCTTCCCCATCTAGAGTCACCAACAGGTATGCACCTCCTGGCCATGAAGACCTTGTTGAGGGTTTTGAGGTTTGGGCCCTGCCCCATACATGGGGCCCTGCCCTATGGACCCTGTGGGGCACTCACTGCCCTTGTTAGGTTCCATTTTCCTGAAATTTCAGAAGCAACTGTGCTGGCAGGATGTTAAATTGTCATGTGAATGCAAGAAGGTTGTAAGTGTAATGGCTGCCATTTGTCAGAAACTCCCATCAAATATCCTACTATTCCAAGTCTTTGGTGGTCAGAGGGCTCTTGAAATGGATCTTAAGGCAACATATTCGCCTTAAGAACCATTTCAAGAGCCATTGACACAGTTGCCTTAAGAACCACTTCAAGAACCGCTGACTCAAAGGAAAGAAATTAAGTCATCCTCATAACAACAGGCCTGTGAGGGTTCAGCTTTTTGCCGATTTCAGCTTTTTTTAATGCTTTCAAAAAGTAAAAATTGGAGCTTTTTTCTTTCATTTTCAGCCTGTTTTTGCCCTCTTGTACCCAGTTTTACACTATATTTCATTTTCCCCCATCTTTTTCAGTTTTTTTCAGGTACTTTTTCAAAACCCCACTCACCCATCTGTATATAGAAGCAGACAGATGTATCACATGGCAGCTATTTTACTTATGACCTCCTAGCACTCACATGTCATAATCTTGAGCATTTTTATGATTGATTTGTTTGTAGTTGTAAAAGAATGCTGATTGCAAATGATTGAGCGGTTAGAATCAAATTATCCGATAACAGGATTGCAGATTTTTTTGTCCATTTTATGTCTAACTTGGGAATGAAATGAATTTGAAGGCTAAAATTTCAGGATGACAATGAGAAAAATTACAGCCTTTCATGTGATATAAAAAATCGATACTACTTACGGGTAAATCAGGGGTGTTCTAAAGATGATTGTAACAAGTAACTTTTAAAGTTCTAAAAGTTTTAAAGTTTAAAAAGTTTTTAAAGGTGCTTGTTCTGATTTATGTGTATTGTGTTCTCTACTTTATATGAGAGCCTGGCACTTGCACATACACCCCATCAAGTACCGTGGGAAACAAACTTGCGGTTTTGATGGTAGACGCAATAATGCATGTTGCAAAACCCTATTCAATACTGTGCTAATATTAATGGTTAACCACTAAAACGGCGGTTTTTTGTTTATATCTTGGGAATGAAATAGATTTGAGGGCTCAAATGTCAGGACGAGAATGAGAAAAATACGACCTTTCATCTGATATCAAAATCGATACTACTTCCGGGTAAATCGGGGGGGGGGGGGGGGTCCAAAGATGATCGGAACACGCACCTTTTAATGGTGCTTTTATTATTGTCATACATTAACCAGGGATTGTCTTATTTGTGTATTTTTCAGATATTGTTGATGATATGATGGGTTTCTATCTAGCAGTCTTCCAGGGTCTTAGAGTACAGATGGGTATACCAGCCATCCAACATACGATTACCATCTTCTTAGAGTTATTCACAAGGTATGTGCATGTAAATGTAATATTCTGGGGGTATTTTGGTACATTTGTGAGGTCAAAGGTCACACAGGTCAAATTACATGGGGGGGGAGAGCTAAACTGCTTCAGAAAGGCATAATTTATGCAAAAAAGGGGCAGAGAAAATTTGGTGGGTGGAAGGACATTGCATGGATTAAAGTAGGGTCGTCTTGCGGTCCCAGGTTTAAGGATCGCGTAAATATGAGTTCGCCTTGTTGATTCCAACATTTTTTATTTCTATTTGTCATGTATTAAATAAATCCTACAGGGAGCAGCTGACGGAGACCATAATGCACGAGAGTAGTGCTGGAGTGAGAGTTGTAGAAAAGTGAGTACCTATTATTCCTTGGCTGACTGTTCAGTGTAGCAAATTCTTAAAAGGTGCATTTTGTGATTCTAGCACAGGGTTCCCGCTTAGGTTTTAACTTGAAATCCACTGACCCCAAAATTTCAAAATGTTCAGAAGTATCTGGTCCAGTGGAATATTTTGTGGTCCAAGATCATTCTTCCAATAAATGACAAAAATTGTTTGCTACGACTTGGGTGAAAATAATCTTAAAGTCAAACAGATCTTGTGCAGCATTTTAGCAGAAATATTTTGTATATAATTTAACTTTTGAGGCTTGGAAACATGTATTTTTAGCCTTTCAGAGGCTTAGAATTATGGTGTCCAAGTGGACGTCATTTTGTCACTCATTCTGAATTTATTGCGTCCAGTGAAAATTCTGTCCGTTATAGATGCCAAAATCCTAAGTGGGGGAACCCTGTTCTAGCACCTTCTATTTTATTCATTGTTCACAAGTTATTCTTGAGAAAAGCTTATTCCCAAAGTTTGGGTTGATCCCGATCTTGCAGTTTTGTGTTATGAGCAATTGTGTGTTTCCCACGGTCCCACAAGCCACTGTGCTTTAATTGCTGTCCGTTTACAAACAGAAAAAAAAACAATTGCGAATTTCATACAGATACGACCTAATTTGCATTTAAGATTAGGTACACATGGATTACTAAGGCTAACGGTTCAGATGATATAAAAATCTGATTTTTTTAGGTAAGTCAGGGGACAAGGTTGTGGATCATAAAATGCCCCTTTAAAATGCCCCTTCCACAGAAATAGCCGTTAACATATACCACATGATGTTTGGATATTACTTTTCATTCAGACCTGTAAATCTCATGAAAATTTAGATTTTACCTGCAATTGGGTCTTCTTTTTTGAAATTATTATTAGAGAGGCCAAAACAAAAATAGTTTAGCTTTCAGTGTTTCATAAAATCACCTTACTATATCTGTCACATGTTATGAAAATTTGTAGAGTAAGTAGTATGTCAAATGTTAATGATATTAACCTTTTTGCACCTTCTATAGGTTTCTACAAGTTCTTGAAATTATAGTCCAGGAACCAGGTTCAGCATTCAGGGCCTATCTACCCAATATAATAGGAATTTGTATGGACCATATATATCCCATTATAGCAGAGGTATGTGTCAAGTTCAACCACCTAGAAGTATTTACTTAAACACCGATTGAAGTCACGATTCAAAGCACATTTTATGTTGCCATGTCGTCTGAACGAATGTTCACGGAATCAGCCCTTATATACCGTTGTCAAATGAGGTTAAAAGTGAGCAAAATAATACGAAATGATTATTGAACTGTTTGAGCAAGGATGATGGGCATGTTTTTTAAGAGAAGATGAAGAGCTTTTGAGTCCGAGGTGGAGGTTTGAGGAGGAGGGGACGTCCAAAGAATACTTGGAAGAAGCAAGTGGATGAGGAGAGTAGGAGGGTAGGGTTGAGGATGAGGAGGATGTCATTGAATCGGGGGTTGGGGTGAAGTTGAAGGAGGAAAGTAGGGCGGTTGGTTTGCTTGGCGAGTAGTGAATCCGGTCACCCTCGTTAACGGGACAAAACTGGATTGGAATTTAAAATTTGGATTTAATACTACTTAAAGGGGGATGGCCGGATTTAAGGATATTAAAGTTTCATTCTGATATAGATTAGCTTTCACTCAAAACCACATCTGTAAAGTTTCGCACGATAGTTCAATCCGTTTGATGCGAGAGCTAAAAACATGTTGTACGTGGTAAGACGATAGAGAAGAGTTCTGTGTAAAATAATATTGTTAGACCAAAATGGACACATTTTCGCTCAGAGCTTCCCAACCATACATCCTTTGGCTCTAAGATTTCAAAGGTAATGAGAAAAAAGTAGCTTTCGTCTGATACCAAAATGTTGCCCAATTCCGGTAAAATCTGGGGCTTTGGGGGACGAGGCTATTAGCGATGGGGGCCATGGACCTTAATACTTTTTGAAAGAAAAAAAATCAAGTGCATCAGCACTTTCAAAGCTGTGAACTTGTGTGTATTTCAAATTTTAACTAAAAAATTAAAAAAAATATTTAGTATGTAAAGATGTTTTACCGGCATAAAGGAGCTGGTGCCGTATGTAGCACAAGTGACCAACAGCATGGGGACCTTCATTGCCGTCCTTGAGTTTTTAAAGTTTCCCTTTGTGTTGTTGGGAGAGGTTATCTTGATCAATTTGCCGGACTTTAGGTCCCACTCTGACCCCAGATTCACTTCAGGGGGTCAATTGTTTAGGCCAGTCAACTTGAAAATTAACTCAAAACTAGCGAGACTAGCAATTCTGACCGCAGACGCCCTAGATTTTCTAGCCCTGCAGAGTGTCTCGCTTCGCGAGGCCGTTTATCAATGTGAAATACTGCAACCGATATTCAGCTACTGTGGCCCACACTTGTTTGGCCGACGGGAGGTAGTTGATTGCTTATTCTTTTTCACTAAAGTCCCTGGTGTGTGATGGGCCCAGGAATGTGCCGAGCAGGATCCAGGTTAAGTGTTACGTGCCACACTCAAAACGTCTTTATGGTCGTCCTATCATCTGGGAGAATATGATATGATATACTTTATCTCGATTGAATCTGCATTTCTCCCGTGGTGGGGTCAAGTTGTTTTTTGAGAAGCCCATTTTTCCTGGCCAGGGCTGTAAAATTATCCTCAGGATTGACGCGTAGCCAGATGAGGTTTAGTATGTGCCCCATTTGCGGAAGGATTGGATGCAATAGTCTCATCCGTCAGCCCAGGTTGTCGTGTTTACGTTCAGGGCCTGGGGTCTGTTTAAGCAGGAAATCCCTCCACCGGGACTTGAACAACACTGTTGTTTCACATGCTTCTGTCCTAAGGTCACATCTAATTACAGGTTAGGCAGGTGGAGGAGTGCTACTTGAAATTCCGGTGGATGCTTTCAGTGCGGCCTAGCAGGTACCCGCAATCCCGGCGTTACGTCAGGGAGGCTTAACATAGCGGGATCTCTGTCGCTTATATGTGCAAAGCCATGTCGTGGGGCTCTCCCGCGTCTCAGGTCTGTCATTGCAAGAACACCTTGCAAGGGCTCCACTCAAAAAACAGCAACAAAATCATTAATCATTAAACTGAGCTGATTCCCTTTACACCAATGTTGAATGAAATATATTTGCACTTCCCTTCTGAGAAGTGGAATGCCCCAAAAAACCTATTTTAGCACCCCTAAAAGATAAAAATGGTCTTGACCAGTGAACCCAGGTCCCACCCTGTCGACCATTGCTCTTTACCAATTCCGTTTTTGCACGCCTTACCAAAACGGACGCGTGTTACCGCAGCTCTGTTATTAGCAGGCCAAAATTAACTGAGATTTTTGATAAGGACTCGTTGTCGTATCATACGGAATACTCCTACTCCTATACCATAAACTATCTGGAGATATTACTGGATTATATACTGGATTTATAGGCTCATAATCGGACGGAATAAACGGAAGACTTTTACACCGTCGGAGAGCTCATATTATGTATCCTTTTTGCCGCGATGCGGTCAGGTTACTGTGTGTAGCGGGAAATAATGGTAAACAAAGGCAGCCATTGACGCCTACGTGTTGCTGCCTTGGATGCCTTTGAGATTGTGTGAGTTTGTTGTTTATTTGTAGCGGGCTCTGCTTGGAACAATTAAATGGTCTGGTGGTGGATATGTATTATATGCGTGTGGTATACTTAATAAAATATATGTTTAAAACTGTGTTGAAAAATTTCTTAACCGTTGGTGACTCAGATACCGAGTTGGTTTTTGTTTGTCCTGGCGTTGGGCGTACCGGGAGACTCCACGGCACGCTTGTTCTTTTTCTGTACGGTTTTTTATTGCGCGCTTTCCCATCTAGCAACTCACGCACACCCCGATGCTTATGGCGCATAATTGCGTACGCTGCCCCGCATCCATTCATGAGTGGGATCACCATCCTCTTGTGTCAATCACAGGCAATGTTCCCGCACCGACCGGGCGCCTCTTGTGTTGGACTGTCGGATGTTCAAGGGGCGACCATTGAACATGGGTACGCCGATCGTGGCGTACCTACGGGGGGGGGGGGGGGTGGTAGTCGGGGTGCGTCCAAGGCACTCGCTGCTGCTCTGGGTGCTCCCGAGGGTGGGGTAGCTTCGGCTAACTTCGCGCACGCATTGCTGATTGGGGTGGACTTCGGGCCGCCTCCTCAGAGCGCCACCGGCCGCTGGCTCGACTGGTTCAGCCTAGGGGCTGCTCCAGCGCAGGCTAGCGCGGTCTGATTTGCCCAATTCCCCCTGGGGTGTTGGCGGGCGCGGGCGCTCCGGGAGTGTGGTGATGGTGGATGCCCGGGTCGCCCGGGCTAATTCATCGCCCGCTCTGTTGTCCACACCTGGCGTGGTTACGGTCCCGGGGTCCTCGGGCACTCACATGCTACCACGGTGGCCATGACTTCGGGGTATGTTTCGACAACCCCTGGGGCTTTGGCTTCGGGTTATCACGTGGGCGGGACGCCGCACCACGCAGGTGGTGGAGACGCTCACGGCAACCCCGCGTGACCTAGCCTGTGTCATGCAGTTGTCCTCCAGCTGGCACCGCACGGCCGCTCCGGGCACTTCGGGGCTTGGCCGCGTAGCGAGGGGTGCTCCGCTGGGTGCCTCCGGAGACCCAGCGACCTAGGTCGGCTCAGGCCTTTTACGCGGGGACGCCGCTGCGTTAAACTAGTGCTGGTTTTTCCTGCCACGGCTCCGCGTCGGGTCCGCCCATGGTGGGGTACCCGGTGGTGCCCCTGCTATGGCGTTCCTGTGGGGCTGCCTTCGTGGCCGGCTCCTGCGGGGACACAGTACCCGACGCGCCTACCTTTTCAGGGTACGCTGCATCCCCGTACGTGGCTTAACCAACCCCGTCGAGCTGGACTGCTGGGGTGGTGCGGGACCAGTCTGGTATGTCTTTCGACCGGGGCTCTAGGCAAACCGAGCTCCGCCGTCGGCTCCTGTCACCCCCAACGCAGGCACAGGTGCTGTAGGGGCTTGCTTCTGGCCGCTTTCGAGCGGGCAAGTCGCGCGCTGCTGCAGCACGTTTGTTTTCTCCTTTCTGGGACAGCCACCGAGATGCGGCGTTGGTACAGCCTCTGTACCGGGCCGGGGCAGGGCGGTGTACCGTCCACTACCCTGCGGCTTACGTGCCTGGGACCTGGGGTGTCGTCCCCACCCCTTCTCGGCCTGTACCCTCGTCGGGGTCGGGCTGGGGGCAGTCGAAACTCTGAGGGCTCCTGAGGCCAGCCTAAGACAGTTGGCTTGGTCCCTGTGGGCGGCCCTGGTGTCGCCGCCTAGGTGGCGGCGCCTGGCCCTCTGCCTTCTTCCGCTCGTTCTGTTGCAACGTCCTCCCAGGACTCTTACAGGCCGCAGACTTCCGACGTTCCGGAGGACAGCGCTGGCGGGATGGACGCGGGCTCGGAGGAGAGTCACTTGGGTGATACTCCCTCGCAGCCGTCGAGTTTCCGCGGCAGCTTCGGAGAAGGAGGAGGTGATTCTCTTCCCGCGTGCACTCCTCAGGTGCTGCGAAGGAGGCAGATGAGAGTCTAGGCCTGCCTTGCGCGCCTGAGCGACATGCGGAGGAGGGACAGCTCCAATCTGGGCTTCCCTATCCTCCTCCGGAACGTGTCCAGGCATCGTTGACGCTTCCCCCAGACGTTGGTCTTCTGTGGAAGCGCCCGGGGAGGAGGCTACTCAGATAGCTCCTTTAACCCAATGGGGACTTCTTCAACTCCTTCCTGAGGGCTTCCGACCATAGATTCGACCCCTAGAAGCAAGTTGCCAACGGGACAAGGCCCCTCGACTGCGTTCTCCCCCTTCTGGGAGGACCAGTTTGTTTTTAAAGCACCTAGACCTGGCGGGGACCTCTGGTATAAGACTAGGCGCTTTCTCAATGGTCCTCGCCCACGATCTCAGATCCTCAATGGGCGAGGGTGGAGTTTACTCCTCGGAAGCCTCCGATGCATTGACTGTCCTAGCCTCGCTAGTTACTCGGCAAGGGAGGCTTCAATGTCTTTGGTGCGCGTCGCCTGATGATTCCTGCGAGCAGAAGCCTGCTTAATCTGCGTACCCTGCAGCTCCCGATCTTGCATCGGGGTGGCGGTCTCTAAGACCAAGCCCGAGTGGCGGGACGTCCTCTCCCTCGGAGGTTCGTTTCGGCGGACTCACTGCTTGTCTCAGCGGAACGCGTGGAATCGGAGCAAGGCGCTCAAGGAGGCTCAGGCAAAGATCTCATCCGGGAGATCTTTTCGGCTAGGAAGAAGAAGCGCTCGCGGCTCCTCTCTTCCAGTGTGCCGCCAAACCAGGCGAAGTAGACACCGTCTCAGACAACCCAAGAAGCACCCAGGCCCCCGGATACTTCTTCTCAGAAGTCGGGGCCAAGCCGAGGCTCGGCCCCTCCCAAAAGCAAGGCAGCCTGGAAGGGGAAAGAAAGAAGCCTTCGGCATGAGGGCACGGCGGCCGCCGGGTCTCTCCTCCGGGAGGAGCCCTTACCACTCCGGGGGGAGGCCGCGCCGCTCTTAAGTCTGTTGTGCGGGGAGTGGCCAACCATTTCGCCCGCACCTTGGGGGTGAGTTGGTGGGCGGGGGGTGGGTATCGAATAGACTTCACCGCGACACCCCCAGCGACTTCCATGCCGAGACTTACCCGCTTTCGGGGGAGCCGAAGAACAAGTTCTTTTGGCCGAGGGTCTAGGCCTCCTGGCGAAGGCTGCCATCTCCCCGTCGACCCCCCCTTCACCGAGTGGTGGGTTTGGTCGCCGTTCTTCTTGGCTCCCAGACGAAAGAAGACGGGATTGGCGTCCCATCCCATCCTGAACTTGAAGCCTTTGAATCAGTTCATCAGGCCGAAAAAGTTCAGGATGGAACTCTCGCGTCAATCCTGCGTTGTCTTGAAGGGGACCTGGGCGTCGTCTTTGGATCTGAAACGCATACCTGCACGTTCAGTCGCAAAATCCAGCTTCCAATCCAGGCGCCAGTCGTACGAGTGGACGTGCATCCAATTTCGGACATCCACCTCTCCCGGGTCTTAACGTCTGAACCGAGAACGTGGGCGCCCTCCTCAGGCGACAGGGGGTCAACCTCTGCATGTACCTGAACGACTGGCTAATCTACGGACCCGCTCGCCCAGAGGTGGTGCAGAGGTTGGGCTTTATTGTCAACTTCGAAAAATCGAGCCTAAACCCCCTCTCAAGACATGAGGTATCTGGGTTGCTCGGCTGCAACTGCTCCGGGGCATGCAGAACCGAACAGGACGAGCGGGTGGCGTCGTGGTGTTGCCAACTGCGACACTTCAATGGGTTGCTTTCGCAAGCCAGTTCGCCGCTCGAGAATGGCTTCGCCTTCTAGGCTGCTGGCAGTCTCGTCGACCTTTGTACCGTACTGTCGCTTTCATATGAGGATGCTTCAAATGCACCCCGGACGACACTACAGGCCAATCAGGCACCCAGATTCCAGTCTGATCCAGTCAATGCGGAGGATCCGGGGGCACCTGGCATGGTGGTCTCAACGCCCCAACCTGACTCGGGGAGCTTTTCCCCGAAGCCTATGTAGATGTTGTTGGTTGTTATCACGACGGACGCGTCAACGTCGGGTTGGGGGGTTTCAACCTAGACCTCGCGCCCCGGGGACGTGGTCCCGGAACCGAGGCTTAGGCCCATGTCAATCGCCTCTAATTGTGGTCAGTGGAAGTTACCCAGCTTCACTTCGAGGGCGATGGTGACAAATCAGTGTCCTGTACAGACGGACAACGGACACGTGGGCCTAAATCAACAACAGGGCGGGACAAGGTCCCGCCCCTGTGCCTCGACCCATGCGTATTAAAGCGTGGTGACGAGACCGGGCCATCACGATGTCGCAGTACACATTCCGGGCCCGTCAACTTTCTGCCGACGATTTCCACGCGGCAGGAGGACGGCCTCTGGAATGGATACTAACCGAGATGTCGTAGGAAGATCTTCGAGAGATGATGTGCCTAAGACTAACCTGTCCGCCCGACAACCAGAGTCACCAGCTCCCTCTGTACTGCACCTGGACTCATTTTCTGAACCCGGGTCTGTTGGGGTTGGGTGCTGTACGCAAGTCAACGCTCTGGCGATGGACTGACGGGATGAAGGCCTATGCCTTCCCCCCAATTCCGATCCTACATCGGTAGTTTCTGAAAAAATTGTGCGGGAGGGTGCCGTGTCTCCTCATCGCTCCCATTGTGGGCCGAAACAACATTTGGGTTCGGCCAATGGTGGATCCTCTGGCGGCTATGCCGCTGCGTCTGCAATCCGTCCGGATCTAATAACCCTTCCGGACGGAGGGAGCGCCAGTTGTCGCTGGATGGAGCACCGAACGTTGACTGTGTGGCCAGTATCCGGGACTAGCCTGCTGATGAGATTTGGCTTTGCGCAGAGGGCTGCCTCGCTCATATCACGCGGGTAAGAAACGGAGGGTCCACCATGGACGCTTCCTCTGGCGTCTCGGACCCTATGTCCGCTGGTGTGAGCGACCGAGAGGTGCTTCTCCGACTCGGGCATCTGTAGCCGAGATTGCTGTCTTCCTCACCGAACGCCTTTGATAGCGTACGTGAAACTTGTAGTTAGAAACTACAAGTCCGTTATCCTTGCGATCCATAGAGGTTTCCATTAATGACGATGGCTCGATCCGTCCCCTTCTAGAGGGGATGTTAATACACGACCTCCGGCCAAGAAGACGGTCCCACCCTGGAATCTAAGGCAGTCTCGGCTATTTAGTGAAGCCCCCGTGCGAACCAATGGCTGAGGCATCATTAAACATGTCACCATGAAGACGGCTTTCCTGGGACGCTCTAGCCTCTGGGAGACGATGCTCGGAGATTAAGAATATCTCGATTGTCAGCGTCTGAATTCTCTCGGGACAGGGTCAAATTGTTCATTAGGCGGATTTCTGGCCAAGAACGAGTCACCTCATTCGACATCAAAAACAATTATATTACCCCGAATTGCTTGTCCTCTTCGAGGGCGGGAAAAGAAGATCGCCTTGTGGTGTGTCCCTTTCGGGCCCTTGAGTACTATAAACGTAAACTAGTACGCTCAGGGGATCGAACGACTATTGGTTCTTAAACACGCATCCCCCCACGGGTCCGCGTCCAAAACGACGATTGCTAGATGGCTTAGCGCGGTAATTAATGATTCCAACGCGGGGGGATAGGAGCTTCCCAAGCTCGAGCCCATTCAATTAGTAAAATTCAACGTCGTCATGGCCCTATCACCGCGGAATCAGTAGTGCCGAAATCTGCGAAGCTATGTCGTGGAGGCTCCACAACGTTTTCGTCGGTTTAATAAAAGGAAACGTACCAAACTCCCCAAGAGAACGTTGCCAGGGCACTCCTGCCAGAAACAACACTAAATTTCTAATCTTCACTTATAAATAAGTCTCATAATCCGTGTGGCCGACGTGACGCTCGCCCCGGGAGAGTAGTATTTCCGTTGTCAGGTGAGCATCTATGTTCCCGATTTTTATGTTAATGCCTTTAGGCTTAACATATGTTCTTTATGTTGTGTAGGTCTCGCCTTTGGCTGCACTCGGTTGACTGCTATGAGTAATCATGCTCATCCTACGACGAGTGTGCTAGTCTGGGTTGATTAAATATTCATTCAACGGGGGTTAATGCATATAGTTCAGTTAACATTGGTTTTGTGTAAGGAATCAGTCAGGTATGTAGGATTTAGTTAGGAACAACATTATGTTTCATAAATCAGTTAACTGAGGCCGATGTCCTTTTACAATGTTGACTTCCCGCTTCCAGGCCCGTCCCACACAGCTGATATTGAACGGCGAGTCCGTGTGGGACTTGGAGCAAAACGGAAAATTAAAGAGAGCAAGGGTTAGAAGGGGTGTGACCTGGGGTCAGGTCGAGACCATTTATCTTTTAGGGGTGCTAAAATAGGTATTTTTGGGCATTCCAACTTTAGAAGGGAAATGCATATATTCATAAACCTTGGTAAAGTGGAAATCGGCCTCAGTTCATTAAATGATATGAACATAAGTGTTTATAACTATTCACAATGCAACAAATCAGGCCTTGACGCTCATCCCTGGGTATTCCCACTGTTAACGTGAACTCACGTGTTCTGGACTCTTGTTTGGGTACTACTAAGATTCCAATTTATGCTATGTTGTGGTTACTATGTTTTGCCTTTAGCTGAAAAGTTATGCTCTACCTCTGACTAATAGGTGCTAATGAGCTAGCCCAAAACAATTGTTTTATAGAACAGGCCTCAGTTATATGATGTATTTAACTATACTTTTGTGCTAATTTATATTTACTTGTTTGGTATTAATAATTGTTTCATTTGCCTTTTGTCTTTTGTAAACCAGAGAGCAACCCCAGATATTAAGCCAGCCTTGTATAGTCTATTATCAGAGTTACTACAGAACAAGTGAATCTTCTTCTCTGCGTCCGTGTTGACCAGCATGCAGGCTAAATGGAGACTGTGGAGAATGAACAGCAATTCATTGCTATTATGCAGGTAATGTCGCTTTGATTTTTGGCCCCTACAACCATGTTAGGGAGGGCCTAGTTGATCTGCAAGATGGACGGATGTCCTGTCTTCTGTCTGTCTGTCTGGTCACTAGAACATTCTTTAATCCACTCTACAGACTAAACCAATTTAGTCCAAATGAACTTCAAATGTGGCATCGGTTATAGAACCGGGAGAGGTCCTGTGTTTTTATACGGTTTTGAACAGGTTGTTATATTAATGAGCTCATTTGCATATTTTCCCAAATCAATTCATGCCACTCTACGCTAAAGCGAATAGTCATGAACTTCTTGCTTCTTTCGTGCGTGGCACATTGATAGAACATGGTTGAACATGGTATAGAGGAAATTTAGATTGATTAAGCATAAGTGATTAAAAACATAGAGTTTACTATCTCGGTTAGGGAAATAACCACCTCAAAATCTTAATCATTGCCAGTTTGTGTGTGTGTACATGCATGTATTGTGCGCGTGAATGTGTGTGTGTGTTCGTTGTGCAGGTGTATGTGTGCAAGTGCACATGTTCGTTGAGATTTATGTGTGTTTAATGCGGTTAATTGCAGCTAAATTGTTCTTTTGTTTTTGCTAGGCATTGGCAGTCATTCCTGCCAACCAGACATTGCTGTATTCAGGCAAAACCTAGAATCACTGGAGAATCTTAACGCTAAGGCTCAGAGCTATATCATAAGGGAGTGTGTTGCATTTTTGCAATAATTCGTGCATTTTGCCATACTGTGTGTTAACCCTTTGCCATTCCAATCTACCGCAGGGTCGACATCGCATACAACTTCCATTGGCTTAGGCACTATCAGCTGATAGGCTTAATCATAAAATCTAACCAATCCATCAAAAAAAGATATTTGCAGTCTGTAACAAGTACATGTATCCTAACATCCCGCAAATGATAATACCAGAAGTAACCTAATAAGGACCAATTCCAAAATTTTAGTCATTGCCTGTCCGTTCGGGACCTGACTACACTCGTAATTGAATGGAGATTCGGATCTTGGAACACTGCTTCCGTTTCTTCATTTTCGGTTAATTATTCAGTTAGAAAAAAGTAACTAATTATGAGAATTCTACAGACTTATCCTTCACTTTTAAGCTATTCCTGCAAATTTCAAATATTTTGACTCTTCGGATAAATCACTGATAGTGTCTTTATGTGCAAGTAGTGTGATTAGGTTGAAAACAGATCAACGAAAGAGTTTGGGTGATTGAAAGAAAGCAAAGGGTTTACTTATTGTATATAGCCATTTAGTGTGCATTCGCACGCAACCGACCATTATGACAAACTAATGATCAATGACATCTTAATAATGTAATATTTGTATTACGAGGATTCTGGATGTTGACTTTTTCTGTGATGCATTGGGAAAACTTCACCTCTCTGAGGCAATCGTTAAAGCTCGCCATATTGCGAATTGTGAGAATCAAAAGTGAAAAACAGCAAATTTTGTGGATTTAAACATCCTTTTTCTTGTCCTTCAATTGCATAATTAAAGAATGTCTTATTGTGATCATTTTTGTCTTGCCCATGAGCTTGCTCAGAGCAAGACTAAGAAATCGCTATTGCTGTATTATATATAGTATGTACATATGTCCGGTTAAGGGCAGTGTCAACCCTGGTGCTTTTGTTTTTACACGAATTTCTGATTTTTGCACCATTTTAAACATCAAACTGTGTTCTATAGTTACCAACAAAGGTTATCCACTGCAGACAATCCTGAGCTGTATTTTTTGCCGATTTAAAACAGCTTTTTGACCATTTAAAGTCACAAAAACCGCTTGGTCTAAACGGCGGGAATTTAAGCACATTTCACGCCGTCAGGCGCAAGGCGCACCATCGCGTCGCGCGGTGAATTTTTGCTGCGTAATGAAGCGTGCGCGTGTTTTAATGTACTTTTGCGCGAACGCATCTTGGAAAAACGAAAAATAATATTTGAAAATGTAAACAAAGCGCTAATTTAGACCAGATGAAATTTCAATTTCTTCTAATTTCTGGATTTAGAGACAAAATATGTTTGATTCAATAGTGCATAAAGGTGTATTTTCATCACTTGCACAACATACTTAATTTTGAAGAAAAAAAAAAAAAAAAAAAATCAAAAGTGAAAAACAGCAAATTTTGTGGATTTAAACATCCTTTTTCTTGTCCTTCAATTGCATAATTAAAGAATGTCTTATTGTGATCATTTTTGTCTTGCCCATGAGCTTGCTCAGAGCAAGACTAAGAAATCGCTATTGCTGTATTATATATAGTATGTACATATGTCCGGTTAAGGGCAGTGTCAACCCTGGTGCTTTTGTTTTTACACGAATTTCTGATTTTTGCACCATTTTAAACATCAAACTGTGTTCTATAGTTACCAACAAAGGTTATCCACTGCAGACAATCCTGAGCTGTATTTTTTGCCGATTTAAAACAGCTTTTTGACCATTTAAAGTCACAAAAACCGCTTGGTCTAAACGGCGGGAATTTAAGCACATTTCACGCCGTCAGGCGCAAGGCGCACCATCGCGTCGCGCGGTGAATTTTTGCTGCGTAATGAAGCGTGCGCGTGTTTTAATGTACTTTTGCGCGAACGCATCTTGGAAAAACGAAAAATAATATTTGAAAATGTAAACAAAGCGCTAATTTAGACCAGATGAAATTTCAATTTCTTCTAATTTCTGGATTTAGAGACAAAATATGTTTGATTCAATAGTGCATAAAGGTGTATTTTCATCACTTGCACAACATACTTAATTTTGAAGAAAAAAAAAAAAAAAAAAAATCAAAAGTGAAAAAACAGCAAATTTTGTGGATTTAAACATCCTTTTTCTTGTCCTTCAATTGCATAATTAAAGAATGTCTTATTGTGATCATTTTTGTCTTGCCCATGAGCTTGCTCAGAGCAAGACTAAGAAATCGCTATTGCTGTATTATATATAGTATGTATATAGTATGTACATATGTCCGGTTAAAGTTTTACAGTATGCATGTCCGGTTAAAGTTTTACAGTATGCAGTATATATGCATGTCCGGTTAGTTTTGTAATTTGTTACTCTTGCCCAAATTTGGCCAATTGCAGGCAAACTTAATGAGAAGAACCACTGGCCCTAGGTTTATAAGTGGTGTACTCTTAAGTAGGGTGAGAGGTTATGTGGGCCGATTAAAGGTACAACAAGAGATTTTGAGGCACCCAAATATTGTGTCATAATAGTAATTTCATATAGATTAGACACTCAATAGATTTCTTACCTTGTGTTTGGCTACAGAAATGTCTTAAAAGAGAGAAAAAAGATGATGATATGCTTATATTTCAATGTAAAACATAGGCTGAATTTCATATTTGCTCCTATACAAAATTAGAAATTTCACAATTTTTGTACCAAAGAAACATTTCTCAGCTTAATCTTTTCAGATGGTAATATTTTTTGATGGAAAGCTTTACATCAGGGCAAAAATCAGTACTCTCGATTTTTTTAGGGACACCTGATTTGTGAAGTCTCTCGTTGCACCTTTAAAAGGGCATTCTTTGAAAATCTATCCATTTGTTTTTCTGCCACAAATCAATGCTACCATCACCAAACTTGGTCAGTATAAGCACTGACCCAAGCTACCTAATGAGGTGCATTCTAATTGGGGTGAGAGGTCATGTGCGCCAATTAAAGGGGCATTCTTTGAAAATCTTTGATTGCGATAAGTGGCAAGATGCATGGTTTGAGAACCACCTTGTTTTGTCTTAGTTTTAAAAAAATGCCACCAGTGTCATTTTAAAGCCCCAGTAAGACTTGATCAATAACACAGTAAGTCAATGGATTCCCGGTTGTTTCTTTGCAACCTAAGTGGATAAGGTGCGCAAGTACTTTTGAGCAGCAGTGTAGGACCCAAGTTTCCAAATAATTTACATAGATACTGATTTGGGGTACAAAATATGGATTTTGAGCTTGTAAACATGGCAGTTTGTCCTATTTATTTACCACACCACAATAATCTGTGTCAATATTTTGAAACTGGCAATGCTTGTATGAATGAACCATTAGCCTTGTGTGTTGTGTAGTATGTTTTCAAGTTGGTCTTGATAAATTGCGGACCAACCATCGCTCTCATTTTGTCCCACAGAAAATCTTCCGTGACATGATGCTGTACCCTTTCCTAAACGTCCTTCTGCAAGTTCTCCTACACAAGTCTCATGACCTGCTCCAAGAGGACATATGTGTGACGGTGTACAACATGGCGTCTGTCAGCTTTGAGAGCTTCTACTCCACTTTTCTACCGCAGTTCTTGGCCAGCTCCGAAGGGCTAGATGCCAATCAAAGGACAATACTAGAGTGCAATTTTAAACATGATCAGGTAAGAGTGACCTTTGAACCCATCTCCAATTTGTCATATTTTAAAGTGAACTTTGACCCCATTCACATTTGATCACTTTGTTGAACAATAACCCTGCTCATGCCTTTGACCCAGTACTTGCCCTTTCAACTGCTTTCTCAGATGTGTTGGATTAATTTTGACATCAAAATGATGTATGGTATGTCCTTAAGAGTGGATGGATATGGGCACTGGCCAATATCCATTTGATGAGATTTGGTAAGTGGGTAGTGTTGCATGCAAGTAATGCCCATGCACTGTGCCATCATCATTTGGTTTGTACATAGGGTTATGAGTTAATTTGCATATGGTGCTGCTAGGTGGGTGTGGGCGTCATACTACAAAGGTGAACTGCTAACCATATCCCAGAAGATTAATCCACCTGATAGTGTATTTCATACAAACTAAAAAAAAAGTCTGTACAAGATGAAGTCAAATCATGTGGGTTTTTTTGGGTCACTGAATTTAAGTGCATTTGTTGTGCACTTCTATTCAGTATTTCCTGTAACTTTTACATCATAATCGCTGTCCAAGATCACTAATGTACTACTTAATGGATGACTGATGTTAGCAAAGGCAAGAGCCAGGTCATCTGGGGATGAGACTATTCCATATTGAAGGCAGTTGTCAGGGGGTAGGACACGACCTGTTTGATTTGGGCATTGGGGATTTCCAAATGGTAATTTGGGGAACTGCTACGCACATTTACTATGGCAATCTCTGTCTCGGTTACATTGCAAAATCTCCTCTTAAACCTTAGTTCAATACATCTTAGTAATTTCATGATAATTTGGAATAAATTATTGACTTCAAAATCAGTCGGGGGTTAGTGGATTAACCATGCTGCAAAATAGTGTAATTTCTGTTAAGTCATTTAGATATTTGTGACCAGGCCTAGTCTTTAGTCAAGTCTGTGTGTAACCATTCGATATGTGTAAGAGCGCCCTCCTACCGTTAAGTCTTTGAGAAAGACTAGCACTCGGATTACGACGGATGTTGATGCCGTTTTGATTTCACTGTTGCTGTTAGGTTGGCATGTCCTACCCCCTGGCAGTCATTTTAATGTGTTTTCTTCTTTTCTTTGGTCACAGGATCTGCCTTCATTCACTTCAACTCTGCATAGATTCGTAACAGACATGCGATATTACAGACTCTGTAACAGTGCCTTGCCTGAGGGATCGGTAAAACTATGACCGCTGACAGGGAACTGGTCAAACTGGGATGATGGATCTCTGGTAAGAGATGAGAAATCAATCCTTTTGGCAACCTAAAGGAAGAGGTGATAATGGATGCTGGTTCATTTGAGCTGACAACAGATTGTGGATTGGGTAAAATGTGCCATCCGATGAGAAGTTGGTTAATGTTGTCAAAGAGTACAAGAGGGTGCAAAATAGGTTAAACTGCATTTGTTTTGGAGATTGTGATTTAGACATTCTCGAAGTTTGGGGAAGGTGTGAAGGTCGAAGGATGCTGAATTGGAATTTTTTGGTCCAACCTTATGGAAATGTAAGGACTTTTTGTAAAATAAGGTGGTAAAATGAATACAGAGTAAATTTTGAAATTGGGTCAAACTGTGTGTAAACATACACCAGTACATTGGTCTTGTTATAAGGATTTAAAAGGTATAGTTTTGTCTTATTAAGGTTCAAGGTCATACTGGGGTAAAACTTACCCAATGCTCCGATTGTGTTGAAACTGGTGTCAAATCATTTGTCTTGCATTATTTTACAATGTTCAGTGTTTAGTTTCATATTTTTAGTGGGCCAAATGTAACAATGATTTACATGGTCTATAGGGGTCACCAAAAACTTGACCTCAAAATAGTATACAGAGCTGTCACTCAGAGTTAAAATGCATTTTCTGTTTCAGTATGACCAGAGCAATAATCTGAGCACTGGGTATTTGTCATCCCAGGATGACCTTGGACCTTACCAGGGCTGTAGTTGTGTAACTGAAGAAATAAACCTAGACAAACTACTTTTTTTTTAATCCTCATAATGAGACAAATACATTGGTAAATATTATATAGAAGCTTGGTGAAACTGCCAGCACATAATTAAATAAAGCAAAAATACAAAACACGTCTCGAACCCGACCTTCCCTGCTATCTAGGCGTGATAAATACCACTGGCCACAGAGGACTGTGGTTTACATGGATTACTAGAGAACGATCGCTAAAGGTATTTCAGTCTTTATTTCAGAGTTTCAAGCGGCCGTAATTATTATTTTTTAGAAGGGCGGGCCTTCATTGGTGTACATTTAAAAACACAATTTGATGACCTTGATTTTAAATTTAGGCTACTTGCACAAGGTTTTGACCGAGGTTTGTATTGAGTAATCCAACATGCAGACAAGTTTGGGAAATTTTAACCTCAACAATGTCATGTGATCCCACAAAAATCCTATTCTTAACACATAAAAACTCTGACTTTTACACTAATTTAGCCCACAAGCTAAAGTACTTAGCTTACTTAGCTTAGCGTACTTAGCCTAGTACTTAGGGAATTTGTACTTGATCAT
Source organism: Ophioderma brevispina (assembly GCA_023653785.1). Taxonomy (NCBI): domain Eukaryota; kingdom Metazoa; phylum Echinodermata; class Ophiuroidea; order Amphilepidida; family Ophiodermatidae; genus Ophioderma; species Ophioderma brevispina. The sequence continues at coordinate 35,966 of JAMKCH010008661.1, forward strand.
GGAATTTCTCGTGAATCTTAAACTTTTTGAACACTTTTTATCCCTAAGTACTGACAGCACGGTATAGGCACATTGCAATGCATTGTGGGATTGATTAAAAAACCCTCTGGGTTTGAACCCAGAAATTCTGATTAAACCACTGACCTCTACACATGGATAGCGGGCTGCCGCATGGTTGAATGGTCGCCGAGTGTCACAACAGGAAGGTGCTTTTCTACCTTGGTAATATGGCGGGAAACAATGCATACACCTGCTGGTGCACATATTCCACACAGATGTTCTATAGTTATACAAAATTCCTTTAACTTTGACAAGGTATCCGATATCCATGTGTAGAGGTCAGTGGATTAAAGCAATGGCACATTTTTTGAAGAGCGCCCTCAATTTTCAAATTTGATATTTTGGCACAGTTACGTTGGTGATTGTCTAGGAAACTATACCTGCGAACGAGAATGCTAAAAATGCGTATTTATCATAAATTAAGCGATTTTGTAATTAGAATTTGGATACCAGATTGGACTTAACGGCAGAGCTGGAAATGCTACGTTTATGTCCGTCCATGATGAAATAGTGCCACCTCGAGAAAATAACCTCTGATTTGCCTGAACCAATAAAACAACTAATGGATGAGTGTAGACACGTACATGACGCTATTTCCCGGCTATTTCATTGGAAGGCCGTTTCCAGCAGCCGTTGAATTATCGGGATCCCGATAATAATTATTCTAATTACAAAATTCCTTCGTTTGTGAGACAGACATTTTCGAGCTTAACCATTCACAGGTATAGTTTACTAGCCAGTTACCAATGCAACCGTGTAAAAATCTCATCTCAAATTTTTTGAAAAATTGGGGACGCTCTTCAAAAAAATGTGCTAATATTGCTTTGAACACCCTTCAAACTATACAAAATTTCTTGTAAGCTGTTTCCCCAAACTTTGAGAATAAGATTCTCATTTATGACCCTACTATTGAGAGAGCAAATTGGAATTGGCCTAAAGACAGGTGGCCTTTATGGATCAACTCAATCATGACTGCAGTTGTGAGGGTTCATTGAGAGGTGATGCTGTTGGTTGTGTTGATGTGTACACTTGAAGGGTATTTAAAAAAATGGATTTTCTACTTACTGGGTCTGTCATGTTGATACAGTGAGTGGTGTGTGTGTGTAGCACATCAGCCAATTGGACAGTGTGTGAGCTTTGTAGAAAGTAGTCTACGTAACCGAACAGAATATTTTTCTATGGATGCATGAATATCTCTGTCATCAGGCTGAAAGAAATGCAGTCGGTACATACGTACAGAATATTTTTCTATGGATGCATGAATATCTCTGTCATCAGGCTGAAAGAAATGCAGTCGGTACATAGGAACCAGAGGGTGGATTGAGTCAATCCCACAATGCAACAGTTTTGGGAAATTACACCTCAATAAGGTCATGTGATCCCACAAAAATCCTATTCTTCATTTTAAATTGCATTGCAGTGGGTTGCATCAAGTTGCAGTAGAAAGTGATCGATATATCGGCACTGCAGCAGCACTGCACTGCAGTAGAAGTATATACGGACCTTAACACCTTCACTGACCAGTTCAGTCAGGCATAGTGTATAGTTATTCCTACATGTCTGTTTTGCATCTAGGTTGAGAGTTAATACCATAATCCAAGGTTGAATGCTGCATAACACTCTCCCTTTGAAAACTGCAGCTAACAATGATTTAGCAGAGACAAGCAAATTCCAGGGTAGTCAACTAATCTATAAATCCTTATTATTTGCAATGGCTTTTCAAAGGACTTGGATTATGTGGTATTATCTGCCAGCCTAGATCCCAAAAGAGAGATATTGGAAATGTACTTTGTTCCCTCTCTGGGTCAGATGTGACCCACTCGGCCACAGAAGTTTTAAGGTGAAATTTAAAGTGTGTCAGACCTACATTTGGCAAAAGGCTATGTGCTATGCTTTTTGTGTCATCTGCTTTACAAGCAGAGTGGCAAATGGGCTTACCTTGATAGTGTGTGAGGTGTGTGAATGCGTTAAAATATAACCCTCGCACTTATTATACTCCTACTCTTATTGATCAATAAACTTCATACTCGATCAGAACTACTTATGGCGCCTAAGTTATAGTCAGGGAACAAAATAAGGCAACCAAGTGCACGTTAAGTTAATTTGACAGTCAGAACAATGGTCGGCAGTGACCAGTAGTCTGTGAATAACTTTCTGAAACAGAAAGTTACTTAGGTGAAATTACTTTGGCCGTGTCCTGATGTCGAAAACCTGACCTCTCAAAAATAGGGCATGTCTTTGACATTTAAATCATATTTTGTTCGAAATACCCACGCCCTATACCCCATTCAAACCAATCACAGTGTGCGCCGCGCTGATTGAACGAACCTTGACATACGGAATTGTGTTCTAATTCTGTCCCTGATGACCTACTATGGGGTATACAGATGATGCTGGTGATGTGACTTTTGACCCAATTCACAAACTGCGATTGGACAACTGGCCCATTGCATTCTGGGGAACACTTTTTTTCAAGAAGATGAGCAGTAGCAGTTACGCAGAAGTTCTTTTTGTGTACTTGCCAACTTCTGTTTTACCCGCTTTTTTTTCTCCGTGTCACATAGCTATTTGTATCATTATTTTATGACCATTAAAAAATTAAAGTAAAATAGATGCATTGCACGGGTTATGTGACCAAAAGTAATCACCCCAAACTTGCTCTATGGGTTTGTGAGACAACAACTTTTAAATTGACCTAAACATGTTTTTACAAACAGTTGATTAAACTTAAAGACACTCAGTGATGATCGGCCCGAAAGATTCAAAATATTTGGAAAATTTGCAGGAAATGTTATAATGAAGACCAAGTCTGTAGAATTCTCAGTTAGTTATTTTTTTGCTGAAAACTAATAGAAAAGGAAGAAAACAGCAGTGCTCAAAGACATGACTCCCCATGCAATTAAGGGTGTAGAAAGTGTCCATACGGGACAGTAATGGCTTTTATTTCTAAAATGTGTGTTTTGTCACTTGGGAGATTTGTCTCGTACATTTGGGTATGTTAGGATACCTAGATTGTTACAGAAATGCCAAAAATCTGAATTTTGATATTTTTTGATGTTTCTAATGTAGCAAATCATTGATAGTGCCTTTCAATATATAAGAACGAACATGTGTTTTATAAGCCTATAGAATCATGTGTAAAATTAACCTATTTGACGACTAAGAATGAGCCGTTTTTGCTCAAAGCATCAAACCAAACATTTCTTAGACCTAAGTTTTCACAGGGGTGAATGAGAAAAACATTATCGTCTTTAGCCAGGCCCGTAGCCAGGGAATTTATGCGGGGGGGGGGGGGCGTGGGGGGGGGGTTGCGGATTTGCCAGAGCGGACCTTTTGCGTAGCAAAAAAACATTCAGGCATCGTGCGCTAGACGGTTGACCCAAAATTATTCACCGTCGTCTCCAAAATCTGAAGGGGGGGGGGGTGAGTTAAAAAAAAAAAAATTTTGTCGCAGCGTTGAGAAGAAACAGTATAGTAACAACGACCAGTAAGGCGATGTTTAACAGCTGATTAGTCATGCTTAGTCATTTATATACCATGCACACAACCCTTAAGACAAAACTTTTAATTGACCACAACACGACCCTTAAAACATGGCAAAGCGGACCTTTCAACATCATAAAAGCGGACCTTTCTCATTTTTTGGGGGGGGGTGCGTTCGGCCACACCCCCTGCACCCCCCTGGCTACGGCCCTGATTTAGGACATTAATATTTCAACCACTTCGGTAAAATCATGAGGCACTTGGGACTAGGCTATTAGCAATTGGGAAGACTTGCTATACACGGGACAATGTCCCCTCTGATGGACCGTGTTTTTCATGGTTGTGTACCGAAGTCACAAGCAACATGGGGATGAGGTAAATGAAAGTCTCGATCAATATATCTTAAAAATTAAATACAGAAGCAAGTCACATGATTAGATCCCAGTGAACGACCCCCCCCCCTTAGGAATTGAACGAGACCTTCAGTAACTTGAAGAGCGAGTGGTGCTTCCCTTCCAAGAGACTTTCAAAAGAAGAGCAAGTTTTGGCCAAAAAGAAATACGTAGATAAGTTGTTGTATGATTGGTTTTCAGTAGACCAAACGACATAATTTACATTATAACCCCCTTGACACATAATTTGTTTCATGTGATTTAACAGAATAAAGAGTACATGTTACAGCAATACGGTGTGAAGTGTATAATGTAATTACGCCTACCTAAATCCCAGAGGTCCAATATTTTTTACACGTACCTCTGATGGGTCTCATTGCATGATTAATGCATGCTATAACGGATAAGTAACAAATCAAAATAGACTACCGAAATATCTTGTTGGTGCTTTTCTTACAAGGCTCTTATGCTAACTAACCACATGGACCTCAGTGTCATTTTCAAGTGGCCAGTGCAAATAAATATTTGCATGTTTTGAAGGTAATAAACATTACTCAGCTGGCTCCTGAGATATTATTTGTTGTTAAATATGCCACTCATCCATTGTACCATGGTCGTGATTATATCATATGTGTTTAAGATAATTTTTATAAAAGTTTGTACTAAAAAATGTAGAATGAAAAAAAAGGAAAATTTTATTCATGGAAGGACTTGGAAGGTGTATTAATTATGGGCTGTATTATTATTATCATGGTGTCAATGGACGGCATGGGTTGTCGCACAAGTGAATAAATGTGATACCGTGTTGTTCCTATATTAACGCCCCTGCTCTAGGCACCCAAATATTGTGTATAATTATTAATTTCTATGATAAGATTAATAATTTCTATGGGTGTTTGGTTACAGAAATGGCTTAAAAGAGGAAAAAAGGTTGATTTGATTTGCTTATATTCAATTGTAAAACATGGCTGAATTCGTATTTGATCCTATACGAAAATTAGGAAAATTGCACATTTTTGTACCAAAGCAAACATCTCAGCGTAGTCCTTGTCAGGTTGGGGATAATTTTTGATTGGGAAAGTTTCCATCAGAGTAAAAATCAGAACTTTGATTTTTTGGGACCCTGATATGTGAAATCTCTCGTTGGCACCTTTAAGCTTACCTAAATCACATGATTTAAATGGCCGGGACTGTTCGTATTCCATATCATAATTGCTGTTGTGCACAGTTGTAATAGTTTATTAGTATGGAACTTTGAACTTGAGAGGTGCGAGAAAACAGCGTCCCTGCTCGTTCGTTTGTTATTATCTGTAATCAGCGAAAATAAGCAGTGTGTAAGGTGCTTTTTGTGGGATTTTGAAGTTTCCATTTTGACTGTAATAAAGCCCTCCCGTAGGAAAAATGCAAAGCCCCCAAGGGGTTTATTAGGAACAATACGGTACTTAAAGGGACATAATGGCATGAAAAAAAATTTGGACCATATGAAAAGGACCCTTACTGAAAGCACTGCCACGAGGTTTGAAAACAATTTGTATGTTTACATTCTGTAAAACCAGGAAGAGTCCAGGGGGGGATGGTGGCAGTTTGTGGCAATTTTGGATGGAACAAGGATGCTGCATACTGCAGCATTTACCAAAATTGAAAAGCATGTTGTCATCAGCTCACAGACCATTGCTATTGATAATGTGATAATCTCGCTAGCTAAGCCATACTGTCACTTGCCAGATTACCCGCCGACAGTACAATGCCTGAATCCCAGTATGAATGCTTTTGAAATTGTGTCGCAAAACTTGCTAGATACACTGTAAGTTCTGTCAGGGATGTGAACACCGTGCTTTTTGTTCCAGAAATCGCCAAAACTGCCCCTCCTCCCTGGACTCTTCAGTTTAGGCTGGTTTTAAAGAATGAAAACATCCAAATGTTTTCAAACTAGTGGAAGTTATTCAAGTAATAAGGGTCCTTTCATTTATGTCAAATTTTTTTTTCATGCCTAATGTCCCTTTACAAAAAATGCAAAATATATTCTAGGTTTATGCAAAAAACAATTTAGAAGTTATTACTTATTTAACTCAGTGGGGCTTTATTCTTGAGCTTGTTATGCGGGGGGGTGGGGGGGGTAGGGGGGGTAGTGGTAGACACATCTGCTCGATTTGGGCATGGGCTCATTACCAGCTCTGATGAGCCTAAAGATTTTGACTAAGGCAGGGAAGAATCATTTTAAAGAAGCACAGCTATTTTTCTATTTGAGTTAAAGTTTAATGGATTTTAACGTGTCACAGGTACATTTTACACAATAGTACAAAATTTTCTTCAATTTGCTTTTAAGGATAGTCAAGGATCTTGGACGAATACAGATATATTTTTACTTAAAAAGAGCATACCATAAAAAAAAATATGGCGCCTCAATAAGAGGCTAACGACATTCAGAATTTTAGGCTAATTTGGTTGTTTAACTTTATCACCAAGGTGTGTATTACATGATTCACAGATTGTACCATTGATATTAAGCCACAAAGTTCTCAGACTGGTCAAACAAGTGGAATGCCATGAGAATCAACACCAGTGTGCGTTGTGTTTTTCTTGTGTTTAACACCATGAACCTGGTCTGCTGAATAAAAACTGTGTAACCGTAAGGGTGCTGATTTGGGTTAAATAATTTTTTTCAGCACAGCTTGTTTTGAAAGTCCCAATTATTATGAAAAATGAGAATAAAACAAAAAGTAATCAACGGCGACACAACTTTGACACTAATTGAGTATTTTACTAACCACATCTGTCTAAATTTGATAAAATTTTCATTGGCAGGCAATATGATTTTTTCTTAAACTATTTTTTACCCACGTCGTGCTATGGGGAACAGCATATAGAGGGCGCTATACCATACAATTCAAATGACCTTTGTCGGCCTATCAGGCAAGATTCCCAAATTGATTTTTTTTTTAAAAAAGAACTTTTTGTGGATAATAGCTCTTGCATGTCCCGTACTTATAATCAATGGTCAAATTGTTCCGCCAGTGCTTAAAATTGCTCAAAAAAGACAATTTCATGGGGTAAAACAGCTGTGTCAGGTGAGGGCTAATATCACAACTTTGCAAAAATCAATTTTGAATTTTTTGGCTGTACTATTTTCCAAATGTGTCGGTGTTTCTGTGAGTGTAATGTATGAGGAGTGAAACAGTAAAGCAATCATTTTTGTAAGCAAGTTACTTTTGTAAATTTCATGAATCTGAATAATAGTGCTATGATGGCTTCTTAAAGGGGCAAAGGGGTTACCCCAAGAACAGTATAAGACGTAAAAGTAGAAAAGAATGCCAACATCCCGAGTTTTGAACTTCCGTGCTGTCCTAATTTGCCACATACATATAAGAATACTTGCATTTGAAATGCAATATTGCAGAGGCGCATTTTGGTCTAACTCACTTATATGGGGGATTTAAAAATTTTTAACAAAAAAAAAATTGGTTTGATATTTTATAAATATGCAAAATACTTTGGTATGAAATTGTGGGAGGGTGGCACTTGAAATGTCCTTGTATGTCTTTACACATTTTTTATGGAAGGTTCAAATAGCTCCTTTAGTGAATTCTTATGAGTAAATCAAGACCAAGAGCTATTGGTAATGCGATGTTACACTGACTAGTTTTCCATGAACAACCGTCAAATTGGACTGCCTGCTTTACAATAAATAATTTCATGGCAATTTTTTTTTTTTTTTAGAGTGGCAGCTGGAGAAAATTGTCTTGAAATGTAAATCTTGTTATCTTAGGGAACAACGTGATCAAAATTACTTGCTGGAGGTTTGGAGTTGGGAGAGCTACGCTTGTCAGCGGCAGCTGTCGGCCATGACCGTCACTTGCTCCCACCTCTGCACGGAAGTCCTTTGGGAGTGTTTGCGGACTGCACTTTAACTCAGTTAAATGAAAAATTACCGCATGAAATTGGCAAACACACATAATTGACCAGAAGTCCCCCATAAGTTGTAGTGAATTTTTAGATTTTGCGACTGGCACTCGAAGCAGCCTAGCTATAACCGTGGTGGGGTATTCAATATTTGAATCAAACATTGTGTTGGTGAATGAAAAAAATTTTTCAATAAAACTTTGGGTTCACCTTCATTTAATTTCATCACCTTATTTCTTTGTAGCTAAGGATCAATATTCCCCCACATGTACGTAAAAGTTAAGGTTACCCATTGTACGAAAAAAGATCTGTGTTCACCTCATTTTGACCACTCCCTTGCACATATTGATAGTTCTGTGATTTGCAAATGTATTTGGGCAATTCACCACAGTGTTTATGTACTCCTTATAACTATCAGGTCGTCATGGATTGCAATAATCGAGTGGCAATAGCTGCCACGTGATACATTCTGTGTGCTGCCATGTATTGGATAACTCAATTTTAACCTTCCTTCCTGAAAGTCAGTGGCTTTTTGAAATGGTTTTCAGGCGACTGTTCTGAAGAACCATGCCTGAAGAACCATTCAGAGCCACGAACCAAAGACTTTGGCATAAGTATGCTTCATGGGAATTTCTGACAAAGAGCTATTGCACGTACGCGCTGTTGTACTCACACGACGATGTACATTTCGGGATACAGTTACATGCCATAGACTTAGCATTGTGGTCATTTTGGTCATGGTTCAAGACTGGAAAGCGTGATACATTTAATCACTGATAAATGGATTATGTAAAACTTCACTTGCGAATATCGTGTCGTAGCACCTGTAATGCTTTTGACATCATCACAGACGCCATAGCATCAATATCCAGAAGACATTTGGTCGATCCCATCATGTAATGAGTGGTATATCAAGATATTGCTGAAGTCTGAGTAGGCAAGTCCATTCAGGTGGTACTTCCAAGTGTGCTTGTGTGCCTTTTTGTAAAGGTGAAGTATAGGAAATCCGCCAGCTTGGAAATGCCTCGTAATATTACTCAGTACTTTCTAAGGGAAGGGAATGAAAACAGTATTCGATGTATAAATTATATAGGTAATATATGCATTGTATGTAAAACTCAATGTGTACAAGAAACCGGAAAATTCCCATAGCGGTAAAGCGGTATAGTTTTAGCATTTCGTTTTGCGCTTTTTACAGTTTCAAGGAATTCAGATTCTTAAAGGTATTTGTTCCGATGTATATTACTGTATTTTCGATCTGATTTGAGAGCTTGGTACTTGCATATACTTATCACCCAGTATCGTGGGAAACAAACTTGCAGTTTTGATAGTAGAGCCGATAATGCACATTCCAAGTCCCTATTCGCTGCTGTGCTAATATTGATGGTTAACTATTAAGACAGCATATTTTGGTCTGTATCTTGAGAAATGGATTTGGAAGCTAAAATTTCAGGAAGACAATGAGAAAAATACAACCTTTCATCTGACATCAAAATCAATACTACCGGGTAAATCAGGGGGGCCCAAAGGCGATCGGAACATGCACCTTTAAAGCTACACAATAAATCCAATGGGGCAAAATATTTTCATGGGTTTATCGATTTGTGGTTCTGAAGGTTGCTGCTAAAAGTGCAAAAAATTACCCGCTATGCAGTAGGAAAGAAAAAAAAATGCTGTAAATATTGATGTAAGACATATTCTTGTTTATATGCTTATAAAGCATTGTATTGTTCTATATGATTTATAAGATATGCAAATAAAAAAACTTATGTTGCTATATAGAAATAGATTTTGATTTTTGAAGACTTATACTTACTGTGTTCATGTGGTTTAACCCTTATCTAATGTTTTGTCTGTAACATGACCAGGGGTGCAAAAAATTGTTCTTTCCTCAGGAGCAACATGCAATGTTCACATAGACGCCTACGAGACTTTCAACCATTTCCTCGGAGCGGCGCTCCCAGCTCCCGCATTTTGCACTCCTGAACATGACTAACCGGGGTGTCGTAACTCTTAAGGGAGCACAGTACAAAATCCCTCCACCTTGGAAAGTGCAACACCGCTATAGTTCCTATAAAACCTAGAATTGAGCGTAATTTGTGTAGTTTGTGGCGGATATTTGTCTTGGAGATTTGCTTTTGGCATCATTCTTGCGCGTATTCTTTCATATTTATATTTAAAAATGGATGAGAAAGTGTCTTGGCGGTGTGATACGGCGACATGTGAACTGCTGTGAAACACTGATTCTGTGGGGCTCAGGAGTTAGAAAAAACAGGGTGTAATTTTCAAATCTAATTTGCAAAAAACTGACATTGTCAATGTAGGTTCAAAAGAAGATATTTTAAAGATCGTGAATTCAAAATTCTCTCCTGCAAATTTTATTGCTCTAGGTAAGGCAGGGGCAAAGATATGACGGATACAAGAGTGCATAAAGCATGTTTCAATAGGCAGACCATTTTGTACTGTGGCCCCTTAACCTCCCTTTAGATTTGCTAACAAAACACTCATTGGTGGCAAATATGTCAATGTACTGTTATTGATCTTTCTATTGATACACATGTAGCCTTTTTGTCTCGCCTGGAATTTATTCGGCAGAGACTTAGCAATCACTTTTTTGTCTGTCTGTCCGTCTGTCTATATTAACTGCTTGTGTACGATTTATCTGGAGTTAAAGGGATTAGCAGCGATTTGCTAATCTGAAACATCGAAAAAATCATCAAAATTCATATTTTTTATATTTTTTGTTACTGGCATGGACATGCGAACGTAACCTGCAAGTGATTGGCTTGAAATCCGTGTATTAAAAACAAGGCAGTACTTTTTATACGATTCTGTAATTTTTATACGTGCGTATCAAAATTAGACTTGAGATCAAAAAGCCTTTACCGGTGAATATCACAGATTTTCAGTGTGATATCGTACACCATGATCAATACAGTTTGACCTCAAACATTATTAATCTTTGTTTATTTTGTACTGCAATCAGCTGTTTAGTGCAGATTTGAGATGCCGTCGCTGTATGTCTATTTGTGGGAGATGGTATGACAAATTTCCTCATACTTTTTAATATTTTTCACTATTTGGTGGTCTGTTTCAACATTAAAGCAGTTATATGGAATTGTACACACTTATCCCTGATTTATAAGTTAAAAAAAATGCATTTCCACATTTTTTCCATTCTCTCGCATTATCGCTGCTAATCCCTTTAAGGGCTATGATGATGTAACTTGGTGGAAAGAAGCGGGTTGAGTTCTCGACCCGATTATATTTTGGGCGTAAAATATGCTAATTAAGTATCTAATTTGAATAATTGACAAAAATTTTCCCGCAAGGCTTGTGTGCAAGTTATCTGGAGTTACTTGGTGGAAAGAAGCGGGTTGATAAGAGTTATCGACCTGATTAGATTTTGGGCGTATTTCGGGCAAATTACATATGCAAAATCAGCGTAATTGCTATATTTTTGAAACGGTACGGATACACAAAATGGTGCGCATCTGTTTTGTAATTTAAAGTGTGATATATGCGGCTTAGGTATGCAAATGGGATTAAATATGCATAATTGCCGTATCGCTAAAACGGTACATCAGATACGCAAAATTCCTTCGCTACATGAGGCGTGTGATTCTTCAGGATTTTTCCTGGTTTCAGGATTTTTTATTTTCAAAATTTCCACAACTTATTTAATTTTAGCTCAGTTCTAAGCAATTTTACGCTGTTTCCAGGATTTTTTACCAAATTCAGGATTTTCCACAAAACTCAATCGCACCTCTGAATTGAAAGACTACCATACATCTTTTGTGTGAATCATAATTGGGTCAAAGGCAGTTGTGGGCCAATTAAAGGGCCATTTTTTGATGTGCAATTGTTTAATTATGCGTAATTGCTGTATCGCTGAACGGTACATTGGATATGCAAACTTCGGCCTGCATGGAGACTACTATGCCATTTACAATTTTGTGTTGAATTATAATTGGGTTCAAAGTGCATGTGGGGCAAATAAAGGGGTAGCCGTTTCATATAGAGTCCCATGGATGCAAATGAGGTAGTACGATTATTCTGGTCATGCGCTGTATGACGTTGTGCAGTAGCCGCGTGGACGGAATTAATGGCAATACCTCATTGCATCCATGGACTTTTATATGAAATGCCTAAGCACTGGGGGAAAAGGGCGGCACTTTTTAATTCAATTGATCTAATTATGCAAATTGCTGTTTCACTTGAAATGGTACAATTTCTGTGCTAAATGGAGCAGGTGGGGGTTGGGAGGAGAGGGGTGTTGAGTCGGAATGGTGGGGTGTGGGAGGAGGGGGAGGTGTGTGTTGGGGGAGAGGAAGGTGGGGTGTTTGAGGGGGGTGTTTGGGAGGGGTCAAGGGTGGGGGTGTTTGGGAGGGGGCAGATGGGGTGTTTGGGAGGGGTCTGGGTGGGTGTTTTCTGGAGGGTAGGGGTGGGGTAATGGGGGGTGGTTGGGGGGTCGGTGGTGGGTGTGGGGGGGGACTGGCTGGCGGAGGTTGAGGGACGGGAAGGGGGTTTGGGGAGGGGGTGGGAGGGGTGTTGTGGGGAAGGGACGGGGGGGATTAGGATGGAGAGGGGATGTGGGGGAGGGTTAGAGGGGGTGTTGGGGGAGGGGGGTGATGCAGGTTTTGGTGAGGTTTTGGGGATGGAGATTTCTGCAATCCTCCACTGTATTAGAGAAAAGTCAAAAGGATTTAAGATTAGGGCAACTGGGTTTCCAACCATTCGTTGCTTTCTGCTGCCAGACATAAGATGGGGTGGCTTTATATGTGCCTAAATCTGGGTAGGCTCCGGTGGCAGCAAAAATAATAAAAAACAACAGTTTTAAGCATGCATTGCATTAAAATTTGGGTTTTTTACTAATTGAGTTGTGTAACTCCCCCCCCCCCCAGCTGCTGCCTTGTGCTATATTTGTAGCAAGGTATGATGTATCGTTGAGCTCTCGTTTGATGGGAATGTATTTGAACATCATTTGAGGGGAAGAGAGAGCGCCCTCAAGGGTTATTGAAATGTAATATGCTTCACGAAAACCCCTTGGTGGTGGTTTGTAGCCCAGCTTGGGGCAAGCAAGATCATTCATAAGGGATTCAAAAAAACTAGTTGAGGAAAAATAGAAATTGGAGTTTATCTGCTTACACAATGTTTTGGGGACACCCTGTGTTCTACTTAAAATACAGTAGCACTCTGGGTGCTGCTCTTTTGTCTATAGTTTATGGGGCGATTGTCAAGTGTTGTATTACTAAATTAAGTTGGGCCAAAATTGATATTGTCAGTTTATAGGTTAAGAACATTACGCCCAGGTTAAAATTCCAGTTGATCCAGTTGAACTGGTTTCAACTGGAAACAGTTGAAAGCCAGTTGATGAAATATCCAGTTGAATCAGTTATTTCCGTTGACGGAAAATTGAAACAATTTCAATAGTTTTTTAGAACCAGTCTCAGTTAAGACTAGTTACAAACGTTGTTAAAAAGAGTTGAAACCATTTAGTTCCATCACGGAAAATGGAACAACTTTCAAATGGGATCAACTGGAATTTTGGTGTGTCATTGGTGTAAGATATTCATGAGTTAGACTAAAGACTCTTTTACGGAATAAAGCTGTACAATCCTAGTAATCCTTTGATCCTTTTTATAGAAGATTTCATGCTAGGCTAATTATGTGAGTCTTACATGAAGGATGAACCGGAATTTTGACCTGGGAGAGAATCACTTCCAACTTGTGAAATTGCCAGTGTCGTATTTCCACCTGAGGGCGCCATGGAAGTTTGTACAGGGGTCAAATGTCAAATTGATGACATTGCGCTAAAAACCTCACCACAGTGTTCCTTTAGTCATTCAGGAAAGGTATAGTTTGCCATATCTGCGATGGATCGTTCAGGAGTTAATAGCAAAAGGTCAAAGGTTAACTATTAGCCTACAGGGGGCAAAAATGCAAAAATGACTCCTAGCTGAGACTAATAAAAACAATGCTGTCGTTTATTAATTTCGAAGTTTTTCGACTTGCCAGACTACCCATAATCCCTCACGAGTTTGATCATCGCAATGCAAAAATGCGAATTTTGCTGCAACTTTAACCATTTTTAACAAAAATTCTAGAGGGTGTCCTCGAAAGATTAAGTCACCATTTCATGAAGAAATATGTTCTATAGAGATGACAGTTTTGTTTTGAGGTGGACACCCCTAGGTTTTAATGACATTTAGATTTTGCTTGCATCATTTTAGTCACGCGTTCAATGTTTTAGCAGAACGCTCGCTGCCGATTTCACAAGCAAACCCTGTTGCCAAGTTGAATTGTTGTTACACGATTGTAAACGTGTACACTGTGACATGGTGTATGTTCAGTAGTATTGTGTTGTAACACCATTAGAAGGGAATAATTACGCGACGTACCGTATACCCGGGGCTGGGGGGATCACATATGAAATGAATATGGGTGTAAGGCTGACGCTTCCAAACCCAGGGGCATTTGGTGACAGAGGACTCGAACAAATAGGGGTATTTGGGTGAGATACAGCTAAAATGCCCCAAATACTTTTTTTGGGATGACAAATTTGCATAATTTTGCAAAAAATGTGGTCTTTATTGAAAATTTTGCCAAACTGTTTACCAAAAATAGGGGTCTTTGGGTGAAAATGTTCAAAATCCCCCCCCCCCAAAAATAGGGGTCTTTAGGCTAGGTGACATTTTCAAAATATATGGGGGTCTTTGGGTGACAGCGGTGCTGAAAATTGGGGTCTTAACAGCCTTACATACGCGTCACCTCCAAGATGGGAGTGCCTCTCCGTATATTACCAGCAATATGGTGTGTTGGATGTCCCTCATGTCAATCAATTTTCTTGTCCCTATAGTCTTAAAATGTGCCACTTGTCAAAATAATAACCTCCACCAAATTAAAATTTATTTGGATGTGGGCGGGGGCGGGGGCTCCATGGGCTTAAAGTTTTGTACACGAAATCAATAAGATGTTTGTTGTTTTTTGACAAAACACAAAGATGTGATGATTGTCATCTGTGATTTGGTCAGAAATTCTCCACGAGGTACTTCATAAGGTAGGCAAACAGTTTTCCAAGAAGTACCAACCAAAGTCGTCCTCATTGGCAGGCAATAGGCCTACACAATAGCCAAACATGATATACTAGGGGGTAGTCTAGCTAGAACATGCGACTAATATGCCAAAAATAATGCCGTTAATCATAGCCTGGTGTGGTTGCGGTGGTGTAACCACTGTGTGTCACCTCTTCATCAGTGATCGCATCTGTTTCAATGACCGGTCCTGTTTCAGTGATCGCTCCCGTTTACTCAGCTAGCGGGAGACCGCGCAAAGCGCGGACCTCCCACTAGTTAACATAATAGCAGGCAACTCTTTTGCCCTCTTTCAATTTATGTCAATATGGGAAAGCCAGGTGGCATTTCTTTTCAATAGTAGATAACTCTTTGTGAGTAAAGTATTGACATGTTATGTAACTACGGTTCGGGTCAATATATTTAGAAGAGACTTTAAACTCAGGAACTGGCAACCATGCATTATATTGTTATGCGTTCCCGACATACAGTGCAAAATGTCACATGTTTTGTGCCATGTGACTAAGTCTATCCATAATGAGTCACACCATAATATTGAATAGCTGCCTTATGAGATAATAAGACTGGTCCTGGTCCTGGAGCATGAATTCGGGCCAAAATCTCCGACGTGCTGCAGTTTGTGGCAATTTCTGGAAAGCAAGGTGTTCACATCCCTGACAGAATTTGTGTATCTTGCATGTTTTGCGACACAATTCAAAAGCATTCAGACCAGGATTCAGGCATTGTACTTTAGGCTTGTAGTAAGATATTGATCTGGCAAGTGAAAGATGGATTAACCGGGATTAGCACATATACAATAGGAATGGTCTGTGAGCTGATGACAACATGCTTTTCAAGTTTGGTAAATGCTGGCAGTAATGTCAACATCCTTGTTCCAGAAATTGCCACAAACTGCCACCTCCCCCCCCTCGAATAGATTTTGGGCATATGCTAATTAGTACCTGATTTGCATAATTTGTTCCAAAAACTGGAATTTCCAGCTGATCTTGTATGAATTGTGGTTGGATGATAAACTTGGTGGGTGTAGTCAACATTCAGGGTCAAAAATTTTGAACGTCATTGCAAGATCATCTGGGGTCATCCAAAGTCAAATCGCTACAATTGGTTGTATGGTTATGAAGCCTGGTGGGAGTTTTCAACATTTGATTCCAGAAATTGTCAAGGTCATCTGGGGTCATCCAAGGCAAATCAACTACAAATGGTTGTATAGTCATGAGCCTGGTGGATGCAGTCAACATTTGGTACTAAATTTTTTCAATGTCAATTTAAAGACGCATTTGGGCATCCAGGGTCAAATCAAAGACGCAAATCACTGGCCAATGGCTGTATATCCATGAAGCTTGGAGGTGTGGTCGACATTCGATACTGACTGAAAATTTAGTCATTTCAAGGTCAATTGGGGTCATCCAAGGTCAAATATTCAAATCTTTGTATGGTCATGAAACTTGGTGGGTGTAGTTAACATTTGAAACCACATTTTTAACCAAGTCAATTTGTAAGGTCATCTGGATATCCAGTCCAATCACTAACAAATGTTTGTATGGTCTGGTGTGTAGTAAACGTGTGGTGCTGGAAATTTTGGAGGTTATTTCAAGGTTATCATCTCCTCGCCAACAGTGCCCCTTATCCACTGCCAAGCTCGGACAGATACCAGCAACCAGACTTGCAGGTGATGGCATACCCTTAACCCAAAATCGGCGACACCTGTGGGTTCGAGAAACCGCCTTGTTTTACATATCGCCACATGAAAAGTCAACCAATAGCCACACTAATGATATATCACCAATGCCCTCTCGACTCACCTCAATTTTTCTAAGTGCTGGTCCCTTTGTTGCCAGTACCAGCGTGTCATGGCTTAAAGGGTCTCCTTAACAGTCCCTAACTCTATCATGCGCAGTGCTGGATTTTCATTCATTGTTTACCAGCTTGTCACTTTGTTAGTGCTCATGGGCTAGATTTTCACACTAGGAAATGTATCCTCTAATTTGGGACCAAGTCACCCTCGACACGCCCTTCCTATATTATGAGTATTTGACTCATCACCTGCTCAACGTTTTCCTATGAGCTTTTCTGGTCATTGCCCTAGTCTTGACCTCATTGCTAGGGAAAATTTGGGTTAACGTCCCCCCTTCCAATCTTTCCCAAACAACAACACGTACAAACACTTCTTTCAATACAATTTACAAATGAAGATCGCCGCTCAATGAATGGTGACGTCATATTTCTGATACAGCTTGGAGCTTGGGGAAAGTTTTTGAAATTCTCAATGTATGTTCACGACGTTCAAGAGACTTTTTAGACCCTCAGCTTGTCAAAATTATATTCGCAATATAATGGGAAAATCCGGTATGGTCTCGGCTATCGGAAACTGAAACAAGTTAAAAAGACTTTTCCGTTGTTGGAGTGTTGGTGTTTTGTTTTTGTTTGTAACGTTGCGCCATGAGTCAATCCCGGAAATAAGGTTGAAAAGGTACTCCTAATAATCGTAATTATGCGCGATATAATGTGACGATTGAGATGTACTATCTGTGGCGGTATTACTTAGATCTCCGAACCCCAGTGTCATCATGCAAGGTGACATTCACTTAAAATAAGGTGACAATGCAGTGCTTTTCCGGCAGTGGAACCAAGTTTGAACTGGAAAATGCAATGGAGGTATTGATTGCTGTCATAATTAATATGCGCGGAACCGTGTTTTGACTGAGAAGGGTCAGTTGCAGCGCGGTCAAGCATGGTACGTACAATGTACACACATTCAATTGTGTGCCAGTCCCCCGAATGTACTACACATGCCTAATTCAGCGTCGGTGACTTTTCACTAGAATCTACTAACAGGTGTCAGGGAAGCTTTTTTGCAACAGGGGTACACCTTTTACTGGAGTTCTTGTGCACAAGCCCGTGTCCCGCATAATTTGAATAGGCTTTGGATCCATCACTGGGTCAATTTGAAAGTGACACAATCCCTCCAAAAACAAAAAGGCTTAAAGTCATCACTTATTTTTTTTCTGTGTCAATTCTCTTTTGTGGAATTCTTATTTTTTGAGCAGAAGAATGATGTTTGACCTCAAAGTAACTGCACAACCTATTTAATTGGTTTTGACTCACTTTTGGCTCCCTCCTTTTGGAACGGATAGCCATGTAGCTCCCACACCGTGCTCTGTATGACCTGGCTTTTTACAGTGATTACATGTGAACTGTGATTTGGGTCCTCTCCCATGCTTTTGATTAGCCAGCACCACTAAGGCCTAAAAAAAATGTTTGATTTTCGTAACATAGAAAAAAAAATGGGTAAGGAGGTAGTCGGATTTTTTTTTTTTGTTTTATGTTTCAACATACCAGAACACAACTATATACACACTACAAAACAAATGGCACACAACATCTTCACTTTTGCTGTAACACATCTTTTTATTTGTCATTTTGGAGGCATCATATCGCGATGGAGGCATCATATTGCGATACTAAATGAAATATTTGTTTTAACATGGTTTAAAACTTTTTTTTTTTTTGCACAAAAAAATAAAAATATTTAGGGTCGGCGGTAAAAATAGGTCGGGTGTCGGTTACGCCCAATCAACAATTTTTTTTTAGGCCTAATTGCTCCCCTTTTCAGGGAACTTGACGGGATTTCTCCTCATGTGTGCTACCATGAGACGGGCCTGGTTAAATCCAACTTCTTGTTGTACTTGTTGTACCTATAAAATTCTTCTTGCTAGGCCTACTAGTATTAATCAATTTTTGTGCCTTTAATGCTGCTTCACGCACACTATTAATTAATTTTGTCTCAGCTCAAGGATGTTTTTGATACTGAATGTACACTGATTGAACTCTTTTCACGAACATCAACTCCCTATATGACCAAAATTGTGCCCGACTTCTTTCGAGAGAAGTCAGCGATCAAACTGTGGTGCCGTTACTCGGCCATTCTACATGGGTCTGGCTCTTGTTTTGGACCACCTGAATTTTTTACTATATTCTTCTGGCACCAATTCATATATGCTTTGAGCACTGCCTGCTTAGCCTGTTCATAATCACACATCTTTCTAATGACCTGGCCGAATTATTTTCGGGCTTTATCAATAACAACCATACTGTCTACTTCTTTTCTGAAAATTTTTGGAACCAGGCGAAAATTTTTCGCCGTCATGAAACCATAGTGCTTGGAAGAGTTGTCTGACAGCTGGCCTGTTGTTTCAATATTCTAACTGATCTTCAAGCTCTTTTTGTTTTGTCGTCTCATTTTGCAATTTTTCTCTTTTCCCATTCCCTTCTTTGTTCAATTTGCAATTCCAGCTCTTTTGTTGCATCTCATTTTGCATTTGCAATTTCCTTTTCTTTCTGTTCCTTTTGAATTTGCATTTCTTTTTGTTTTTGTTCAAAAACATTTAAAAAAAAAAAAACATTTCCTTTTTAATTTAAAGCTCTTTAAAAAACTTGACTGCATCGCCAGCGCCTTGTTCCAGTACCTCTTCTATCTTATCCAAATATGAACTATCCCAAACATCTTCCTGGACAAAATTTTTTCATATAAAGATTTTTGATGACTTTTGCAAGGTTTATCAATAGCATGTTTTGCATCAAATCCTAAAGCTTGGCTAGTTTCATTAGCTCAGGCTTTCTCCGCTTATCATCCCACGTATTTGCCTAATGAACTCTTCTGGATTAAACATCCATTGTGATATCCTCTACAAACACAATATCACTCGAACTCAATCTAAGAAGTAGTACATTGCAACCACAGAAGTTTTGTATGCCACAATGTGCAGCAGTGTTTACAATATAACCACACTTTTATGTGTAATTCTGAACAATAAGGCTCCTAATTTATCTCAATTCATTCCCGGACTATCCCCCCACTTTAACACAAATCAGGCCTTGTGGCCCAAAATTAATATAAATTTTATATAATAACACTGTTTAATGATTGTTTAATCAATTGGTTGAAGAAGTTGGTATGTCCAAGAACATTTACATGCTGATTAAACACTTAAAGATTAAGTTATGTTATACTTATTATAGTGTCCACATTACTGTCGCAGTGTTAAAAGAATGCGTTACAGTTCAAAACGATGATATGTCCTCACAGCGAAGACTCCAAAATGACAGGCATGCAATATAATTCCCAAGTGGTACAAAATCCATGGGAATCCTCTAATTGCTTGAAGGTATTTTGTCGCGGCCTAGCAGTTCAAGACGACGGTGTTTTCCCTCGACGACACTAATTCTGCATCTGTCATAAATACAAGTATTCTACACCATCAGTCTGTCGCTATTGTCCTCATTTAGGACCACAACCTGGAACCCTTTTTAATGCCGAAACTGAAGTCCTTTTGGCTTAAAAGACGACAGCAGACAGTTCAGCTATCAAGCTCCGACGGCATCCAAAATAATAAATCCTGGCACTATGTAAAGCACAAATATACCATTATTGTAGATCAAAACTAGCTATAACTATACTGTATGGCTCCTAGTTACTACTGCTGACCAAAAGTCTCTCCAGTGAGCAGTATTAAACATCTCACAGCTAGATTCCCCAATAATAATCATTACAGCATCATCATGCATAAACATAATCTTGCACCGGCCAATTGGATTTCACATAAATGACATCATCTGCATTGCACCATCTTACATAAATAACATCATGTGAACCCCCAAATTTTGCAATCTGTTTTGATCTCAATGCATAAACAAGTTTACTCATTTTCTAAATTTAGCCTTTTTTGGGGAATTCCATTTATCTAGTAAATAACATCTGGTCTGATCTCAATATAACACAAGGGAAATTCCATAGAAAGGAAGCACCTTTTCCCGCGAGAAATCTTTTCTCAAAGAAAATTGAGAAACAAAATCATAATTATTTTTAATCACAAAATGGAGACTAATATAACAGGAGAGTACCATGGAGGATGATAAAGATCAAAAGTGAAATCGGTAATTGCCCATGCTATGTTACTATAAGATATGTAAGGAAGAATTCAAGTGTTATATAACGTAAATAAGATATGGGGCGGTAAGGAGTGACGAAGTTTTCTGATGATACATTATATTTAGAAATTTGATTTGTAATTTTAAAGATATGGTCTTTCCAAGATAATTTGTTATCAATTAATACGCCGAGGAATTTTGTACTGTCAAATGGGTGAATAATGCAGTTGTCTAGTACGATGGGTAATGGGATAGAGTGTTTCTTTGAGTGTTTACTCTTTATAAAGTGAATATAATTAGTTTTAGAAACATTGAGAGATAGTTTATTGGTTTTAAACCAATTAGTTACATTGAGTAATTCTGAGTTTAGTGTTCTAATAAGTGTATTTAAGTTTGGAATGTAAAAGAAAAATGTTCGTATCATCATAAAAAAATAGAACAAAGGAGAGCTGTTAGGAAGAAGACGAAATGTCATTGACAAAGAGAAGAAAGAGTAAGGGCCCAAGAATAGAACCCTGAGGTACACCACAGGAGACTGGGAGGAAGTCAGAAGAATGTGAATCAAAATCAGTAAATTGACATCTATTTGAAAGATAACATGAAAGAAGATCCAGAGCAGTCCCACGGATACCATAATAGTGAAGTTTAGTTAGAAGAATGTTATGATCAATGGTATCGAAAGCTTTGGAAAGATCTAAAAATATGCCAACAGTATGTTTATTAAGTGCGAGAGAAGAAGATATATTGTTATAAATTTCCCGAAGTGCAAGAGCAGTAGAATGCTGAAAAAAAAAAAAAAAAAAAATTAATCGCTATTGGGTTTCCCTGGGTTTCCATTGAAGTGTTGGCTCGCTGAGCCAACATCGAGCCTGACAAGGAGGTATTTACTTAAAATAGCGAAAATGTGTCTACCAGCAGAAATGTGTCTACCAGCTGAAGCTCGAAGCGTTTGTAGGGATTCGCGGAACGTTCGTTCCACGAATCCAAAAATAGAACAAAGGAGAGCTGTTAGGAAGAAGACGAAATGTCATTGACAAAGAGAAGAAAGAGTAAGGGCCCAAGAATAGAACCCTGAGGTACACCACAGGAGACTGGAAGTCAGAAGAATGTGAATCAAAATCAGTAAATTGACATCTATTTGAAAGATAACATGAAAGAAGATCCAGAGCAGTCCCACGGATACCATAATAGTGAAGTTTAGTTAGAAGAATGTTATGGTCAATGGTATCGAAAGCTTTGGAAAGATCTAAAAATATGCCAACAGTATGTTTATTAAGTGCGAGAGAAGAAGATATATTGTTATAAATTTCCCGAAGTGCAAGAGCAGTAGAATGCTGTTTGCGAAAGCCATATGATTGTCGTGGAGAATGTGGACGTTGAGAAAACGCAATTATCGAGCCCGGTTGTAAAATAAGACGTTTAATAAGTTTTAGAAAGCAAGGGAAGCAAAGATATGGGACGATAATTAGAAATATATGAGGATCGTCCTTTTTTGAAAACAGGGATCACTTTCGCAATTTTGAGGCTGAAGAAGACCCAGTCAAGTGGACAAGATATATTGAAATATGAGGCCAGGGGGCTTGGCAGATAAGGGAATGACCAAGTTTAACAATATCGGAACTGATGTCATCATAGCCCGAAATCTGCCATTCATTAGATTTCCTTTCTTGACAATGTTGATGATCTCCAATTCACTCGTTTGGGTTTAAGAAGATAGAACTAGGATGCGGATCCTTTAGGAAATCAGAAAGGACGCAGAATATTGGATTTTTCGGACGCAGTTGTGTGGGACCAATTCAGCAAAACTTGTTGGAAATTGACCCGGGCAGAGATTTTAGAATGGTCATTCAGAATACGTTGGGTATTTTGGCTAGTGAACTTACCAAGAGCGTTCTTTATTGTTTTGCCAGGTGCCTTTATTGTATTATAATGTGTCAAACTTGTTAGCATAATATTTTCATGAGACTTATACTTGTGTTAATTTATTTTCATATTTTCATTAGTTTTAGATATTGTATCGCGGTTGTTTAATGTCTTTTTGTAAAGTTTATAGTCCTATTTTTGCTGTCGCCGACCAGCAAGTATGAGCAAATCCGTGTAACTGACTGACTCCGTGCCGATATGAAAGTTGTTTGCCTATGCCGATCCTTTTACGTCTTGACCAATTTCAAAGAACCACCTTATTAGCCTACCTCTTGAAAGCTTACAGCTGGTCGGGCCGTGCGTGGATCGCGGCAAGGAAAAGGGATTTTTAAGGCTACTATAATCGTTTTACTATTTATAAAAACAACTTACAAGAATAAGCTCTTCAAATTAAACAAATTACAAAACCGTTAAGTACCAAAGCCCACCCACTTTGAATTTTAGACAGAGGATTAAAGTTCTATATGTCGATTTGGCATCATACATTGTGTAAGTTGGGCGGATATGGGTGCATTTATTTTGCAACACTGTCGACGCGGTCGATTCGGTCCAAAAACCAGTTCGGCCCCATGCGAATTTCGGGAACCAATATCAATTCGTCCCAGTACAGTTTCGGTCTCACGGAAATTCGGCCCCACGGTAATTCGGTCCCATTAGGAAAACGCGTGTTTGATAACAATACCGTGCGTGTAACCCCCACTTTAAAACCTTGACTAACATTTTACGAATCATGATCGTACTTAATAAGATATTTTAATTGTGATATAATGTAAAACAACCATCCTTGAGTATCATTATAGTAGGACCCATCATGGTGAAAAACCTTAGCTCCTTGCAATTTGGATTTAATTTTCACGGTGTCGTCTATTTTATCAGTCGTTTTGCAAAATTATACTTAACTATTATGCTAAATTAAATATTTTAAGCATGGTATCTATAAATAAAGAAAACCAATTTGTCTTTTGATAATCAATTTAGCAGTAATTCATCTGATTATTGGCCACTGTGCCTTATTGGAAGGAACGAGACAGTATACAGTATGAATTCGTGTCAAATTCAAAAACAGAGATTATATTTGTCAGCATTTTTGTGAACAATAATGATAACATATACAATTTAGAATAGTATTTATTGGCGTTTGGTTTTACACTTACAGCAGGGGCACACGCGGAAGCGGTTCATCAAAACAATAGGGAAAAGCAAAAACATGACAACAAAATAATTTATATTGAAACAAATAACGGCACATCTTTGGGTTGGGAAAGATGTCCGTATTTATTGTGTACTACATACTCAGTATTAGGATACATTTCATCGATCAACCAAATTAGACTGTGGACTTTCACGGTAGCTTAGTTCCCTATAGTGCTTACTCTAGACTAGTCTACTGTGAAAGCCCCGGGATGTCAACGCGCTCGCATAAGCTAGCAAATTGGTCTTGTAACCCGTCTTTGTAATAAGACTGAAACATCACGGCTGATGATAATAATCGATTGTGAAAGCCCAGGTAAAATTCATCGCCATTTATTTGACCCACAGCCACTCTCAAAGCAAAATTTTCCTCGATTGGAGAGACTCGCAGTAGGGGGCCTATTATTAAGTTTTGTGGATTAAAACAAAAACAAGGGGAAAAAAAACGACTTACGATATTCAGTGTACACAGAAAGTAGCAGAAAGAAAGTTAGTAGAAAGGCAACCGATATAACAAAAATGACAAAAAATGATTTTAACTTGGCCACGTGCGTTTCATTTGGGGCGAATGGCATGGGGGACAGCATTGACGGATATGAGGCCGAATTGGTGAATAATTTTACTGAGATTCGGAATGTACGTGTTTTTCCATTGGGACCGAATTGGCATGGACCGAAATCGACGTGGGACCGAATTGACCATCGAGAGAACGAATTGACTGAGTCCGAATTGGCAACGGACCGAAAGGACTGGGGACCAACAAAACGTAAACGGCGTGTCAATATTTACCGTTTTAAATAATATTCTTGCTTCATGTGAGATGAAGAAGGTAATTATATTGACTATTAATGTGAGATGAAAGAAGGTTATTTCAATCTTTTTCCGTCGTTATCGATACCTCAAAATTGCTTTTATGGAAAGAATTTAGTATTCTGCCACAGGCTAGGAATTCGGCAACGTTAACGGATAACCGCATGTAAAGGTGCGATTTTAAGTGGT
Organism: Ophioderma brevispina; assembly: GCA_023653785.1. NCBI lineage: Eukaryota > Metazoa > Echinodermata > Ophiuroidea > Amphilepidida > Ophiodermatidae > Ophioderma > Ophioderma brevispina. The sequence continues at coordinate 60,936 of JAMKCH010008661.1, forward strand.
GGCAGAATACTTAAATCATCCCCAATAGTAAAACTAGTCCAATTGGCAAACCTTTCTGCAGTAGATATGATTTCTGTATTTTTTTTGGATTGGTTTTATCGCATTTTTTTATTTTTTTTGCACGCACGTGTTTTCAATTAAGAAGACCATGAGATGCCGCGATTCATGCCTGTTTCTTGACAGTTGCATTTTCTCGGAAATTGGGGCAAAATTTGAACCAACAGACTTATTATTCCAATGGCAAAACCCTTTTGCCGTCGATCTGATTATGTATTTTTTTGGAGTGTTTTGATAGCATTTTGATCAAAAAAAAACCCAATGTATTGCCAACAAGACAAAACAAACCCAAAATAGAAGTTTTAAAAATGATTTAAAATGTTTGCATTTCTTGAAATTTGTCCGGACCATAGCTGTGTAGGCCTATGATGTTTTGGGTAGACTTGGGACTCGGTGACCCTGCCCGTCTCTGTGATGTCCACCAAAGCAACAGTCAGAAGTGATAAAGGTGTGTAGAACTAGAAACGATATGGAATAACCAAATTGGTTCCATAAACATTAATTTAACTAATCAGAAAGTTCACACCTGTTGGTTTACCAGCAGGATTCAGCTAGGCAAAAAAAAAAAATGATATTGGCGTAACTTGACTGACCCTAAATTAGGCCCGACCCTACATTTTAAAAAACAAAAAACGAAAGCTTCATCCAAACTGGAAGTACATGGACTCATAAGTAGCTGCCATCTCAGCGATGTAGAGCATGTCATTTGTTACTTTTGAGTTCTGATGGGCAACAGTGACACTGTATTTACCATGTGAAAAATTAGTGTAGCAGAGAGTGCAAAGTGTCACGTTTTAGTTTCAAAACGACACCAAAAAACAGGAGAAAATATTTAACGTGTCCATTTTAAACCTAAAATTGATCTACATAAAGTAACACAAATTTCAAACATCAGTCACATGCAAAAGTGCCCCCTTTTGATTGTGACCCATTCCACAGATACATTTTTCAATAACCCACCAGCTATACTAGCTACAGTAGTCTGGTTAATTGAAGTGTTATGCCTGCAGTAATCCAGTTGTTTAGATTGCCTATGTAATTTTTTCTTAAAGGCGGATCGATATTTCGAAATATAAATTTTTTTCTCGAGTATTAATTGGAAAATAGCCAGCTAGAAATAAAGAGTAGTCACCAACAAATGCTGAATTCCAAAGTTTGAGATGGATCGATTTTCGTTTTCATGCAGAAACCACTTATGTATAGTAATAGAGTGCCTAAGTCCTGTTAGAACAAAAAATTCCGGATCCGGAATTTGATATGATTTCTATATGAAGAACTTCGGATTGGCTTAGCTATTTCAACCAGTGATTAGTATATGGACAAGCATTTTGTACGTGCAAAAACACGATTTGTTTGAAAAGAGGGCGCCTCCTCAGGAAATCTTGAGTCAGCCTTTAATTTTGGGAAGTGTTTGTCATATAGTTCAGTCATTTTGTTTGATAAACATTTGTATAATAATCTGCAGAGGCGCTATTGGAAACGTCGTCCCAATTAATTACACTTAAGCTCAGTCATGACATTAAGCAAATTCTAGAATTTTGGGTTATTTTTGTTAGTAATGTTTAAAACATTGGAGATTGAATGGTATGATTAGTATCATTTAGTATGTGAAAATTGGAAAAAAAGCTCCCGGTGATATCATTTATAAAATTATAACAGGTGTTATTTTTGATTCTCGAACATTACACAATATATTGTCAATTAAGGATGAAGTCCTTGTCGTCACATGAGTGGTTTGTCAATTAGTGGATACAAGTTGAGGGAATACAAAAGTTGATTGAACTCACTGTGGGAATATGAATGTGTTGGAAGTTTGTTAAGTACAATCGAGGTTAACATCTCCGCCAAATAAAGTGGCCATTTTCCGTTAATCAAATTTTATGGTGGTGGTAGATCGTTAGTGTGATGGATTTGAAACACATCTATCGGGCGGCTATAAATGACGCCAGTAATAGAGGTTTTTGGCTGGCTTTTTTCAATTTCAATGTAAAATTGATCATTAATCAGGATTGTCTCGGCATTAAATTTTTTTAAATCATCACGCACCTAAAAGTTCAAATGTTCACAAAATACATAAGTCGGATCTTATGCAGGTCTCACTGACCATTTCCCTGTTTATCCAAATTACATTAACAAATATAAAACTCTAACATATTACAAAACAGCATACCTGCATAAGAAATCCACGACCATTAAGCAAAAAAAACCATTAATAACTTATAAATCAGTCTCAGTCTGGTGACGGGACGTTGTGTCGTTAATATAAGATTTGTCTCAATGATTTCAAATATAACGCATTTTAACCAGTTTAAGGAAATTTAAACTTAATTTCCATTAAAAAAATACCAACATTAAAAAAAAAAAAAAAAAAAAAATCCCCCCCACCAAAGAAACATTGGGATTAATATGTATATAATATTGGAACTCCAATACGTCACAAAGAAAAACCGTAACAAGAATCATGACTCGACCCACAAATTGAAACAAAATAGTACCTACGCTACCGAAACAAACTTACCACATTGATCCGAGCTGCAAAAAGAAATACTACCACCGATAAACTTAGATTCAACATAAAGCAACTCTCAAAAAAAAAACAAACCTGGAACGTATAAATAAACCATCCTTGGTCGGTCACAAACAAAACTAAACCCCCCCCTGGCGAATTTTATATCCAGGAGGTTTTGAACACAAATCCAAAACATATTGCCAATGGTTTCAACACTCCTTCTTGCCAACTGGTTCTAAGCTAGCACAAAAAAATTTCCTACCCTCTAAATCACATTTCATGAACCTATATGAAAATATATGTATGCTCCAACCCCAATCCCTTTTCTTTCTCCGACTGACATTGTGAATTCATTAAAACCATTGTAAATCTCCTTAGTCAGGTTACTAGTCCGGGTTTGATGACCTAACACCTGATGTTATCAACTCAGTCAACGAAATTATTGCTTTACCACTGGTTTCATATTATCAATCGGTTCTTTGTATGTACTGCATTGTTCCGGATAAAACTAAAAATTGCCAGGGTGGTACCAATTCATAAATCAGGGTAACTCAAATACCTTTAGTAACTATAGACCAATCTTATTTTGGCCCATTTTTCAAAAAAATTCTGAACGTGTCGTTTCATAACATCTCTTTAAATTTATTTTCCAGTTTAAACCTACTTCATGATAGCAAATTTGGTTTTCCGTTTTCAGGTAGAACACAAAAAAATTTTTTCTACATAATTTGGCACTCTAGAGCCTACAATGAAATAGTTCCGCCGCGATGTAAAAAGTATGTTATGGGATTTTCTTAGACCTCTCAAAAGGCATCCGATACCAAAACATGTGAAATCCTTTTGTCAACTCACCCCCACTATGGGTGATTCGAGGTACTGTGCTTTGAGTGGTTAAGGGGGAATTATCTAACCAGGACAGTAACTCAATCACCCTCGTTTGACAATTACAAATCACCATTACACGACATTAAATGTGGGGTACACAAGGCTCCAATTTTGGGTCCCTTCTTTTTTTTTATCTATAAATGATATCGTTTATTGCTTTTATTCAAATTTCTTCTCTTTCTACATATTTGCGGATGTTACAAATTACTAGCATCAACAACGACTTTAGAGGCTCTAGTCAACAAAATCACCACTGAACTTATTCACATTTCCACTTGGTTTAGAGCTAATAAGTCTGTCACTGGAATTTAAATAAAAACAACTATATGATTGTACAAAAACAAGTATGATAATAGTGCATTTCCAAAGTGAAATTTTATATGACAACACACGTATTTCACGTGTTCATCACACTAACTTTTCTTGGTGTAAACAATAGATGATGTGCTCACCGGCAACGACAAAACACACCCAACGTACTGTTCATAAGTGTGTTTCAAAAAATATACAGGAATTTGTATGCCTTAAATATGTTCTTCCTTTAACACAATTTTCACACTTTACAATAGTTGTGTACTACCTCATATTATGTACTGTCAATAATCTGGGGAGATCTTATATCATTTGAAACACCATCATTAGGCCAAAAGCAATCATTTCGATTTGTACAAATTCCCCCTTTTAGCACATACACCTCCTGTTATTGGGATCTGAAAAACAACAACTTAATGTTGCAATATTTCATCAATATTAATACAAGTAACAATAGCACATTTTTTTTACAAATATAAAAAACCATTTATTACCCGAAATTTCTCCAATTACTTCATCAAAACAAAATTACAATCCATGAGTATGGTACAAGACAATCTAAAATTATAGAACCATCTGTATTTCACACGCTGACCTCGCAAGAACCACCATTAAAAGCAAGGGCCTTTATATGGAACTGTATCCCCAAAACCAATTCGTGACTCCAGATCTATTTACTCTTTTAAATCAAAGGATCAGGCTGATATCATTGCCCATTATTAACTGCTTTTTCCTCCCCCAAAAATTTCTAGTGGCTGCCAGTGTCCATGTCCCACCTTTGTCCTGTGTCTTGTCTTCCCTTAGTTCCCATTTGGTCTCTAGTCCTGTTTGTCACCGTATTTAGTTTTAGGTAATTCACTTGCTTACATTATGTATTTTGGGTGACCATTATTTCGAGCTATGCTGTGTTTGGTTTACCCGCTATGCTAGTATTACTTACCATCATAAAACTTGTATCGCGCTTGCATAGTGAATAAAAAAAAATTGATTGATTGATTGACTGGATTATAAGGCCCCACCACCCCCTCTTTTCCAGTTTCTATTAGAGTTAACAATAATTGTAACCTTCAACATGGGTAAGAGTGGGTATGGTCGTGTTTTCATTAAGCCAAGATTCGCTGATTGCAATCAAGGGGAAAAGTTATAATCAGAGTTTTTAAATAATGAGTTATGTTATCCAAGATCTTCTTTAAAAATACTAGATTAAAGTGAAATTAAGCTTAGGTTAGAATTCTTTAAATCCTTAGTACGATCATTAAATGTATCACTGCAGAATAACTACATTTATCGATATTCAATCAAGTTTTGTTTAGCTCATCATCATCCCATTTTATATCAGGTAAAAGGATTGATATTTAGTTCAGCAAATGAAATATTCGGTTTATTGAGTTGAGTGAATTCGTCATCATCAATTATATGAGTATGGTCAAAGTGGCCCAATACAATATTACAAAACCAGGAATTAGGTATGGACACTGATAGATATCAGCGCCGCTACCATCCAAACAGTACAGTGGATATGGCTGGTTACATTGAGGTAAACGAAAACAACACGAAAAACACACAGTGTAAAATATCCAAATTGAGAGGAGAGAGATAAGAAAATACAAACTACAAAATTTATACTATCCATAAAAAGAAAAGTATATCATTCTTAGTAATTAGGATTAACTCAAACATATAATATATATTAATTAGTACACAACATAGTACAACTTAGGTACTAACATGAAAAACAATAGAGGAGAACCAGATTATAGATTAAATTTGACGGGCCCACACTCATTTCTACACACAATACGTACCCCAAACACACACAGACCATTCAACCAAATACAACTAAATAAAATGAGAGAGATGGTAAACGGGCATAATCTAAATCAGGTGATATAAGCGGGGATGTTTGCTGATCCGAAACATTGGAAAAATCATCAAAAATTCCTATTTTGGTATTTTTGTGCGACAAGGATGTGCTAAACAAACATGCAAGGGTTTGTTGGCTTGAAAATCGTGTTATTAAGACAAAGGCAGTACGTACTTTTATCTGATGCTGTAGGTCTATCCGTGCGTTTATCAAAATTCCGACGTGTGAAAGGCCTTTCCCTATGAATATCCTAGATGTATAAGCGTTACTACTGGTCCTGTCAGTTGTGACTTCAAACATAAACCATTATTGGGACTTTGTTATTCTGTTACACCTGCTGTGTGTGTAGATTTGCGACGCCATTGCGGTATGTTATGTGCGGAGGACAGAATGACAAATTTCCTAAGATACTTCATTTTTTTAAAATATTGGTGCTTTTGTCCTACATTTAAAGGGTTAATGGGAATTGTACATACGTATCTTGGATTTATAAGCTACATTCCAAAGTTTTTTTTGTAATTTTCTTGTACATTATCGCTGCTTAGCCTTGAATGAGAGGGCACATGTGGTCCAGTGATCATGCGTAGGCCCGCACGCCAAAGGTTTGTGGGGTTCGAGCCCCGCTGGGGCAATTGTGTTCTCCTGAGTAAGGCGCTTTTACTAATTACTCCTCTCTACCCAGGTTGGATAAATGTGGTACGGTGTTTGGAAAAGAAACTGAGTGTTCCTACCTATAACATTGACAGCAGGTTTCAGAGACTGGGCGTCCGACGGACGCCCAGTTCTCTGAAAAAACCTGACTTCTGTCCTACGGACACCCTAGTTCTGAAACCTGCTGTCCGTCGGACATTCGCTCTCTATAATGTGCCGTCGTCGGGACACTCGCTCTCTATAAACCGTGTCGTGGGACCATCGGTCTTGTAACCTACTGTTGTAGACATCACTCACTGCAACTGCTGTCCTATGGGACACTCCTTATCTGATATAGCTGTCCCTTATACGGGAATATGGCTTGAAGATATTGATGAAGTTATACTGTTATACTGAACACAAATAATGTATATGACTAGGACGCTCTATTTGGGGGACACCTCCAGATTCATTAAAGCGAATCACGAAATTGAGCGTCCCCAGGTCCTAGGACTCTGCATTACTGTGACATGAGGGTCCTATGCCCTTAATATATTTATAAACAATAATATTAAAACACTACCAGGACGAAGGTATTAGTGAATTAAATACAGGCCGATTTTCGAGCAGTCCTGTGTGGTACAGCGTTAAGACCTTCAAACTACTAAGTAGAGTATAGTCTAGAATAGTTGTGTATTGTGTTATTATGTAATTAAAGCACACTATCAGTGATTTGAAAAAAGATTTGAAATTTTTGGGGCAGGAAATAGCTTCAAAAGTGAAGGAATAAAGTCTGTAGCCAGCGATAGAAATTGAAGAAAAGGAAGAAAACGGCTGAGTTCAAAGATACGATAACTCCATTCAATTACGTGTTGTAGTAAGTGTCCGTTCGGACAGTGAATGACTAAAATCTCCGATTCTGTCCTTATGGTGCTTTCTGGTCTTATCATTTAGCAGGGTATGTGAGGATACCTGTAGTGTACAGTAATGCAAAATCTGATTTTTTGTTGATGTTTTTCCCGAAAATGTTGCTGATTAGCAAATCACTGATAGGTCCTTTAGCCCCCGGTGTTCGAATGTCCCATCATGGCGGCACTTTTCCACTTGAATGTGCTCGTTGACAAATTTTGTGTAAAATTTTGAATTTTTTGCCCTGTGTTATGTCATATAAATTTGATTCTTAATTCTTATGATTTTATTAATAATTATACTTTTATAGTTATAAAGGGGGGGGTTGTCATTATGAAACCAAAAATTACATTGATAGGCATTTCAACCGGCTATCACAATAAGCTTTCTTTTCCAAGTGACAAAGGAGTCCTTTCTTGATTATTTGAGAATACGGGATTCAAAAAAATTGTTTTCGAAGCTCATTTTTGAGGTTTTTAAATTCGAAATTAAAATGGCCATCATCAAAAATCTTGGAAAACGATCTGGATGACATATTTCTCATGCAAAATTCCCTTCTTTTTTAATGGTTACCATTTTTACCCCTGGCCTGAAATGAAAAGCAGGGGGGATTTGCGATCGATGGGCGGCGCATGTCCGCATGTTTTCAAAGGTCTCCTTCGAAAAGTTTAAGTCCGATTTAACCCAGACTTAGGTGCAGGTAGGAATTTATTCATATGGGCTGATGTCAACCGGTCATGATCCAAGGTTAAAGGTCATCTGAGGTCAGTCGTATGTGATCTATGTTGCGTGTGCGTGTTCCAGTTTCCAGGTTTGCGTTTTTGCACGTCTCCTTCGAAAGTTGTAAGTCCGATTTACACCAGAATTTGGGTTAAGGTTTGCAATAAGGGGTTTCTTATATGGGCTGATGTCAAAGGTCATGGATCAAGGTCAAATGTAAACTGAGGTAATCCAGAATGTCATTTGCAGGGGGGATGACGATATGTTATTTGCGAGTATTTTAAAAAATGTGGAAAACACTCACAATTGAGTAAAACTCCGATTGAGCTTGGTAAAACTTTTTTTTTATTAATTCAACACCTGCAAATTTTCTAAAAAACCTTGCGTGTGTGCCATACAAATATGGACATTTGCAATTATTGGTACAGCAGAACAGGTTATTTTTGTAATTTGTAGGTAAAAAATTCGCAGGTTTTTTCAACGGTTTGCCGACTTGGCACGAATTAAAATACCACATCAGGCCCTTTAATATTTTTTTATGGTCGCCATTAGGTTTTAATTTGGAAAGTCAGGTCAGGGCCTCTGCCTCTGAAGTTTGATTAAGTTTTTCATTTCAAGTGCTTATTCTACATCATAGGAAGAATTTCAAAATTGGGTTTGAAAATTCCCAGTGTTGTAATTTTGGCTTGGGTCCGTTGGTTTACAAAATGCCTCAATCCTAAAAAAAAACAAATTTAAAATGGAAAATTTCCCATAATAGCTTGCAACATTTGAGGTAAGATTTTAAACAGTCTCATATAGGCTTTCTCCCACCTTTTAAAACAACCAATCATAGTTAAGAGGCTCTCAACACATACTGGGGCCACAAAAACGCCCTTCCCTTATGCGTCGTTAAAATGGCATTCGTTTTCTGATGTTTACTTTGTACCAAGTGTGAATTTATGGCCAGTTTTCATTTTTTTCCTTTTCATGCACCTTAATTATATCATCTTTGTGTGTATATTCTCCAAGTCGCTTTTTCGTGAATGGGACACTTTTCCAAAATAAACCTGTCCAAACTGTCAAAACCTATATAATGGACTTCTATATACTGAAACTGAGCATCTGCCTAGTCTTGCGAGTCTGTCTGGTACGGCTTCAGCGTCTTCGGGATGCTTTGACATACGGGGCTGATACTTTACATGAAGGTAAGGATGACTACCTGACCTTTCTTTGGAGAGTTTCAGAGTGACCCAAAAAAGTCATAGGTCACTTCGAGGTTAGTTACGTAGACATGCACTATGACCACCACATTTTTTTTTCAAAGGACAGTGACCTGAGAAACAGAACAAATCTGAGGTCAAAAAGGTCACATACATGGATCAAAGGTCACAAAGGTAAAAAAGAGGCACTGTTTTATATGATATATTGAAAAAATACACACTTCTTCGGTATTAGACATAGACTATCATGTTCAAACCCACGTCACAAAGGTAGCTCAAAGAAGTTTCTCAAAATGACAATTTATGCAACAAAGACGTTGGTGTAAAAATCATATAAGCAAGCACTTTCCGAATCGTGGTGATAAGTTGTGTTTGTCCGTCGGATCACTAAGGTTTAAGTCTGAGAGTCCGACGGACACTAAGATCAACCGTTTCATTGTTTCTAGGCCTCCTAGGTTTTAAATGGAGCGCCATAGGCTGTGTGTAATAAGTTGTTTTGTCCGTTGGACACTAAGGTTTAAGTCTGCGAGTCCGACGGACACTAAGTTCAACGTTTTTAAGTGTCCTAGGACTCCTGGGTTTAAAAATGGAGCGTCCCATAGGACGGTGTAATAAGTTGGTTTTGTCGTAGGACACTAAGGTTAAAGTCTGAGAGTCCGGCCGGGACACTAGTTCCAATCGTTTCATTTCCTAGACTCAGGTTTAAAATGGAGGCGTCCCATAGGACTTTGTCTTGTGAACTGTTTTTTGTCCGTCGGACACTAAAGGTTTAAGTGTGAGATTCCGTTGGACACCAAAGATTTAAAATTAAGAGTCCGTCGGACCCCCAAGTTTACATATGGAAGCCGACGAATCAAATCATTTAATATAATAATAACAACACTAAAACAACAATGGGGAAAATTGAATTATTCAATAGGTTATAATGGTTCTTTTTTAATAGTTATTAATTTAATAAAATATTCATATTGTTGGTATTTCTAGTAGATTAGAACTAATTTGATTAAATAAATATTCATATCCTTTTGAAGGAATAAAAGCGCGAAAACAATACATGACGTTATACGAGTTTAATGTAGTTACCATATGAATAGCGTTCGTTTTTCCCTTATATCGAAATTAAGGTGGTCATGCAGATGCAATCTGGGGCGCTTTAATAGAAAATAAGGAGCCATTATTATCATTATCAAAACGACAAATACAATACATGCCAAAAAATTGGAATTTGCAAACGAAACACCACACTTGGTTGCAAAATGAAGTATACACTCATAGACAAAAAGGCAACGGGGCTGTGCATTTAAATGAGTTGAGTTGAGATAAACTTAATTGAGTTGGGAGTTAAGGAAAGAGAAAGTAATGTGACTTGGGCGAGTTGAGTTGGGTGGGGACTAGTTGAATCTTGACTGGACTCAGTTGAGTCCATCCCAACTAAAACTTCAAATCTGTGAATACACCTTCTGTTGCATTAATTTTCTATGAGTGTACAACAAACGCCCCCCCCCCCCAAAATCCAAAATAATTAAAAAATGAGCCACAATTTAGTTCACAACGGAAAATGTCATCAGGGAGTAGGCGGAGAAAATCTGCTGACCCAGGCAAATTAGTCAACCCTCCAAGAAGGCTTATGTGTTCAGACTATATAGGACCAGAGGATATATGGCTGTATTGAGTTTACAAAATAGAACTTTGAATTTATGACAAGTAATAAGTTACTAGAATTAAATATTTTTTAAAAAATTAGCTACGTTGAGGAAAAAACACAAAGGAAAAAAGACATCGCGGTTCTTAGGGACCGCTCGTATCGTCGCGGTCGGGGTTTGTAAATGATAGGCCTCCTATGACCTTCGACCTTGAAGGGTGAACCTTGATCCATAAATGATGGTTTCGTTAATATCCTAAACAAGTTGGTTCCAATGAACTTCAACCTTTCAATTTAAGATCATTTTTAAATTTCACCTATCTTACAACTTGACCGGCACATTGACCTGTAAACCTAAGTATGTGAACTTTGACCTTCATTCCAATTAGGGATCACAGGTTGCACCTATGACTCAAGTTTGGTTGAACTCCATCGAAGTATGCGATATTACAGGCAACCCTTGTTTGACAACAGACAACATCCCAACAGACAACATTCATTAACAGGACCACATCGTCAACAGTCAACGTTAAGAGACGGACAACAACAGTGGACAAAGTGATCATATGTGTCTTCCTGCCTACGGCAGGCGACACCATAATCTACACTTCCCCCAAGTAGGAATTCAAATCTGAGAGAGTATGGGATACAACCAATTAGGATGAAACAAGCTCCAAAAATAAGAAATAAGCCAAAATTTACTAAAGTCGAAGGTCGGAAATGTGGGGGAGAAAAAAATCACTGACTGAGTAGACATATCGACATATTTTTTTTTTACGGTGCATGTTCTGTTAAAATTTTACAGTTATGTAATTATACATTAATCAAACGGGAAAATCTACACTAAATTTGAATGCAATTCCCTTAGAGCTGTATGTTAACGGTTGTTGTGCAGAATGGATGTCCAGGAATTTTTGCCGTATTTTTGTCCTGTAAATTTAAGTACTTAATATTAATTAAAAATCTATAGTTCGAATAATGTTAATACTCATTAGAATTCGATTTTAAGTTCCACCTTTAAATTAAGTCAACTAATTAAGCCTGGAAAAATTAAACATAAATCGCAGTATTTTGCTCTGTATTCCAAAAATTAAGTCAAATGCGTACATTTTACAGTATTTCATTGTAAAAAGGCACGGATTATTTCTTTTTACAGTAGATAACCGATGTGAATTCTGTTAATTTTAATGAGTGTTTAGAATTGTTTTTAAATTACCTAAAATGTTAGGAGGATGGGGCTCAGGAATCCCCTAGATTTGTGGTAATACAACTATGCATCGAGAGACTTGATTAGTATGAAAATTGAGGTCAAGGGTTTAGGCAGATGATGAGGATAGCAGTATGCTGCCCCTGTAATCATGCTGGTTATAGGACCTGATACTGATTTCGTTAGGCATCGCATTGCCTGGGATACCGGAAGCACAGACTTGAGAAGGCAGTGCTGAGAACTTCCAGGATTCACAGAAGAATTGAATAAGTAATGTTACTTGCTTATATGATTTTACACCCATTATTACACTTAAACCTTAGTGCCCGACGGACAAAAACAGTTTACAAGACAAAGTCCTATGGGACGCTCCATTTTAAAACCAGGAGTCCTAGGACAATGAAACGTTGAAATTAGTGTCCGTCGGACTCACAGACTTAAACCTTAGCGTCCGACGGACAAAAACCACTTATTACACACAATCCTATGGGACGCTCCATTTTAAAACCAGGAGTCCTAGGACAATGAAACGTTGAACTTAGTGTCCGTCGGACTCTCAGGCTTAAACCTTAGTGTTCGACGGACAAAAACAACTTATTACACACAGTCCTATGGGACGCTCCATTTTATAACCAGGAGTCCTAGGACAATGAAACGTTGAAATTAGTGCCCGTCGGACTCTCAGACTTAAACCTTAGTGTCCGTCGGACAAAAACAACTTATTACACACAGTCCTATGGGACGCTCCATTTTAAAACCAGGAGTCCTAGGACAATGAAACGTTGAACTTAGTGTCCGTCGGACTCTCAGACTTAAACCTTAGTGTCCGACGGACAAAAACAACTTATTACACACAGTCCTATGGGACGCTCCATTTTATAACCAGGAGTTCTAGGACAATGACATATATTACTCGGCATCCGTCGGACTCTCAGATATGAACTTAAATGTCCGACGGACAAAACACAAATAATAACACACAGTCCTATGGGACGTTCTAATTTAAAACCAGGAGTCCCAGGACAATGATACATAAAACATTGTATCCGTCGGACTCTCAGATTTAAACCTTGGTGTCCGACGGACTCTGACACTTAAACCGTAGTGTCCGGCGGACAAAAAATCACTTATAACCGACAGTCCTATGGGGCGCTCCATTTTAAAACTAGGGGTCCTAGGACAATGAAACACAGAACTTAGTATCCGTCAGACTCTCAGATTTAAACCTTAGCGTCCGACGGACACTAAAACGACCGGACGCTCTAAAATATGACACCGGCATTATTCAATATGCTGGGAAGGTAACAGACTCGCTGTAGATGAGGTGTGGCGATCCCACTACAGCAAAATTATATGGCGGAGTCTGGCCCAATCGATTCGAAAGAGAAATCGGCACTCCGTTCCTGTGTACACAGGTCCGTCCCCTTTACCTTTACCTTTTATCCCTTTAATGCATGAATTGAATGTTCAGTGGTAGTGGCATCCACACCAAACATTTTTTCAAAGCTAAAGCTAAGACCCTTAAACTATGAGCCTGAATCTATGACCTTATAACTTAAATTCTGTCTCAAATTTCACTAATATATACTAAAAAATATATATACTAAAAAATTAAGGTCTTAGTTTTGTAGTTGGGCAAGGGTTCAACTACAAAACTAAGACCCTGTCTCAAATTCCAGTAATATACAAGAAATTTAGGGTCTTAGTTTTGTAGTTGAGTAAGGGTCTAACTACAAAGCTAAGACCCTGTATCAAATTTCACTGAAATACATTTTGGCCTCAAAAGAGTCGGGGTCTTAGTTTTGAAGTTGAGTAAGGGTCTCACTACAAAACTAAGACCCTGTCTGAAATGAAAAGAATTTGGTGCCAGAACAGTAAGGGTCTTAGTTTTGTAGGTGGGTAACGGTCCAACTACAAAACTAAGACTCTGTATCAAATGCAACTAAAATGCATTATGGTGCCAAAACAGGGTCTTAGTTTTGTAGTTAAGTAAGGGTCCATCTACAAAAGAAAGACCCTGTATCAAATTCCACTAATATACATTTTGGCCCTAAAAAAGTGGGTAAGGGTCCAACTACCAAACTAAGACCCTGTATCAAATTCCACTATTAGTCTTATTTTCACGTTTCGTGTGAACAGTGTGTTGTTTGAACGCGCCAGGCTCGACTCGTCAATAATTCTTTAATACAATTTGAAACAATCCAAGGGCGACTTCATGTCCGGTGGATGGAAAGGAAACGCCTGTGCATATGTTGACAAGAGAATAGCCATCTGAGTGGAAAGGGAAGGCTATGGAGGGTTTGATGTCCATAACAGGCAAAGCTGAGAAGGATGATTTCTCCACAGCAAAGCCCAAAAAAAAAAAAAAAAAAAAAAAACCAAGTGGGAAAACTGCTAGAGGAAGAATGCCCTGAAGGAACATGATGACTAAACAAAGCCTAATACAAAATTAACTGTATCTATAACAGGATAAGAACAAGATTCATTGGATTGATTTAAATGGATTTCAATGAACCAAGTAGGTCAGGGTAACATTACCAGAAGCTAAATGAATGTAATTTGTGGGCTCTCCGGTAGTGTAGGAATGGCTGAATAGACTACTCTTCTCTTTATAGACAGGTTGTGCGGGACGGCACCGATATGGGGTGGTCTCTGCGCGGCGTGCGTTGCCAGAGCCAGAATTCTGGCGCACTCCTTTCTTAAAACTGCTGAGTTGGTAGTCTGACGAGTGGTGAGTCACCAAATGATTCGTGGGTGAGGCGTATTAATTTTCTCTACTTTATTACTATTACTGTACTCTACACCATGCATAAGCCACATCATAGACAACTGCGACATGTACCTGTAGGCCTATCGGCCATGGGTGGAATAATGAATAATACTGCCAGTAATTCTGTTTTTGACATAATTAACTATACCACTACCTCAGATATTTAGTTATAAAATATAATTTACCTTATACAAGTACCATACTGGACATTGTTCTACATGGACAGAATATACCATGTTGTAGCCCAGTAGACTATACACAAGCACTTACTTTGGATAGTGCAAAAATATATCATTATATAAAAAGGAAAACTAAGTGTGACCTTAATCTTACCTCTGGTCACAGGCATTTACATAACAGCCCTAAGTATACGGTTATGCTAAAACTTTGCACAGGGCTCCCGCCCTCTAGGCACTGGCCGGCATCCGTGAAATGCATAGCAGAGTCATGCCTTTGACATGCACCTGTATGCATCCACACACATAAACCTAATACCGAAAATAACTAAGTTTTATTACACAATTGAAAATTTGAGCAGGACTTCCGCCCTTTAGGCACTGGCCGGCATCCGTGAAATGCATAGCACAGTCGTGCCTTTGACATGCACCTGTATGCATCCACACACATTGCTCTGATACCACAAATAATTAAGTTTTATTACACAATGAAAATTTGGACAAGGCTTCCGCCCTCTAGGCACTGGCCGGCAACTTTATTACCAAGATTCACGAGCCAGGATATCCACTACCGCCACGTGATCTCGCATCTCTTCTATTTTTAAGGATATCCTAACCAGCCGAAACTCACATGAGAGAACAGAAGGACATTTATTACATCATATTTGTGTACTGTGATCCAGCGTTCTCTCATAAGTTATTTATTGTACGAGCAATGACCATAATACGGATAACTAAATTTGGGGGGCTCGTGAACCTATCACGTGATCCCGCACATCTGACATAACCTCCTATAACCAAGTTTCACGAGCCAGGATATCCACTACCGCCACGTGATCTCGCATCTCATCTATTTTTAAGGATATCCTAACCAGCCGAAACTCACATGAGAGAACAGAAGGAAATTTATTACATCATATTTGTGCGCTGCGGCTAAAACTATGCACCGTGATCCAGCGTTCCTTCATAGTCATTTATGGTACGAGCAATAGTCATAACAAGGATAACTAAATTGGGGGGGGGGGGCTGGCTCGTGAATCTATCACGTGATTCCGCGCATCTAATAATATAACCTCGTATAACCAAGATTCATGAGCCAGGATATCCACTACCGCCACGTGATCTCGCATCTCATCTATCTTTAAGGATATCCTAACCGGTGTGGCAGGAGATATAGTCCTCCGGGCTCACAGTCCGGGAACAATGGTGAACAATAGGGCAATCGATTCAGTTGACTCTTCACGCAACCATAGTTTCACGCTTTATTCCGTTGTCGTCTATGGAGCCCGAACTATGATACCTGCCGGACAATGATTACTTTCACACCGGCCAAACTCACATGAAGGAACAGAAGGATCATGACTGTGCACTGTGACTAAAAATTACTAAAGGAATAGGTGAAACTTGCAAAGAGCAGCATTACGTTAGCCTCACTTCATCCCCCCTTATTATGCACCCTTAACCTATTGATGTGAGTACATGCTTGTGGCCTAAAACAATGATAACTGTACATTCTCTTAAAATAAACCACGCCGACGCTCACATCGGCCCTAACAACAAAATACATAATGCTATATTAAAATGAGTAATAAATATAAAAGGGCATGTCAATACTTTACGTTACATTATATTACAGTATGTAGCACCATTACATCCAAGTTACCACAATGGTTATCATATCTCAAAATAATTACAGCTAGATAATCTCGAGTAGTGATACGTGCAAAAACAACAACTAAGATGGAGGTCATGATTTCCCGATGAATTTTGCAACGGAAAATCAGGCGGAGATTGCCGCACCCTATCTACCTGATCTGGACGGCCTCTACAGTTGGCAGATAGATTTTATAAACCACATATAACACTAGAGCCGATTGAGATACTTGGTTTGGTGAAACAATGACGGAAAGTGTGAATTTTCAGTGATTTTGGGCATGAATCTTGGAAGTGAGTGATTAACACGCAACACTTCATGCATTGACCTGATTCAGTGCACGAATCTCGAAAAATACCAATACACAGATTTAATCACTGACATAGCATCATGTTATCCACAAATATAAAATATATCATGCATAATTTGATGTGGATGAATGCATGACTACACCAAAATGTGAAATTTTAGGCTAAAATATCGAAAGGAAGCCTGGACGACATGCATGTCATCTGACACGCAATCAGAAACATCACAATTTTCCTTGTTCATGAATGTAATATTTACGGCAAAATTTCGATTAAATTTGGTCATGAAACATATCTGAAATGGTTCCCTAGCACTCTTCATGAAATATTAAAAGATAATTCTACTTGCCAACTGCTACTCTGGCTGTCCAACGCTGTATTCTTCTCTCTACTTCAATTCTTCTTGACAATTTTTCTTCACAGGTCTTAATAACTGCTGCCGTACCTATCGGCCATGGGTGGAATAATGACAGTCACATAGCTGGCCTAGCTGCCCAGGGACGCGCCCGCCCAGAGGTTACCGATCAGTGCTCAATTCCGTGAGCCCCTACGTCACATTCCATCCATCGCCCACTCATGAATATTCATAATCTGAACTTTAGAGTACAACCAGGTTGTTTCTTTATAATACATTCTTGGATTGCTTTGATTATTATACTCTGAATGGCAATTTTCCAATTCCGCTTCACAGGTATAAACATTCCAGGTCATAGCTAAACTAGTTTCCTGCCACGGGAATGCTTAATTGCATCGGCATAACTAGGGGTGAGCGAAGTGGGCGACTCGCCCATCCTTGGAAAAATTTGGGGAGAAATTTTGAGAGCAAGGGAGAAAAAAAGGGGGAAATCCTCAGGCCAGGAAGAAATCTTCAGGTCCTTGTCCACCCTTGGCTAGAGGTCCAGTTACGCCCCTACATAATTGTCTTAGTTGGAGTGACTTTTCAAAAAGACGTACTATCCATCCCAACACTATGGTGTGCACAGGTGGTCCAGTGGATACAACGACCGTCTCGGTTCGAGTCCCGCTGAGGCTAATGTGTTGTGCACTTGGGCAAGGCACTTAACATCGCTTGCCTCTCTCCACCCAGGTGCTAAATGGGGAGCTGTTAGGAATATTGTCCATTGAGCGCTGCCCAAAGGTATGAGCATGCCTTGGGCATTTTTAAGGCAGCTGACATATTCTAGTGGCAGCGGAATAAATGTAAATGGCTTTGATACATTGTGAAAGGCGCTATATAAATGTCGACATTTATTTATGTATCTTTGGAGCTGCCCCTTCTTACCTGTGCAATAAATTGAATAAGATCTCAGACAACTCAGGGAGTCTACAAGGCAACCTTTACCTCCAAAACTAAAATATCATCTGTTTTAATGTCGGTTTGTACCTCCTGGGTATCATGGAAGAACAGTGTATTTACAATGAATTTAATTATTGTACTCAAGTTAAAGATTAATAAATAAATAAACAAAAAAAGCTTTTTGGGCCACCCTGATTTTTTACATAAAAGCAAAATGGCTGCCAAAAACAATTTCGACTGAAACTCGGCTAAAAATGTATATTCCGTACACAAAAACTTTGAATTTTCAATTTTAATTTACAAACACATATTTCTTTGCTATTGACAAAATAAAATTTCAAATGATCAAAAGAATTCAAAATGGCCGCCACAATGGATTACCTTAAGTGTATTCTTAAAAATACGATCGAGATGTAACTGTTATTGTTGAGCACGACAAGTGAAAACAGTATAGGGCACACTTGTACGTGTCAATAAACCATATTCATTCTGCACACAAGAAGGTTTAGCCATCAGCATTTGCAAACAAGAAGGACATACCTCCACTGATGCTTGTTTCATTGCGTCTGACTGCAATGACCCCAAAGTTTCACCATATTTTCTTCTGATGTTGGTTAGCCTTCCGTTTTCCATGAAATCCTTCCATTTAAACTTCAAAATGTCATCTTTTGGGTTTTGTGATTGAATTGAGTGCTGTGAAGTCAATTTGAACTTTTGGACCTACTGTTCACTGTTATAAAATTTTAAATACAAAAGTACTACATTGAATGAAATTAAGTACAATGATCTTTATATGGTTTTATTGATTATTCTGTAATATTCTAATGTTGATTCATCTATTATATTAGCATTGTTTATTGTACTTGTAACAAATATAGAGTTTGAAATATTTAACACTTAATAGTCAAAAAGTAGTTGTGCACGAGCCTTGAATTTCTTTACAGATAACATGAGTCAACGGTAGTTAACAGGTGTAGGGCATTAGTGTTTCTCACAATAAATGGCGGCTAAACACGAATCAAGATGGCTGACATTTGTATTAATTCAGTTATATATCACTTCAAACTGTATTGTTATGTGGGGGATTATTTCGTTGCTCTTAATGTGTTATTACATGTTAAACATATAGTGGAGGAGCTAGGACCAGGTCAAACATATCGTTTAACCCTCACTACAGAAAAGTTGACACCTTTGGTAGTTTAGTATGGACCCCTCTATATCAACCTCTAAGGTAGGTAGTACTCTCAATTGTGGTGTCACTTTTTAAATAGGCGCCAATTTAAGTGGCTTAAACCAAGGGGTCAAACTTTTTAAAAATTTAAAAAAAAAAAAAAAAAAAGTATGCCATTTTGTCCGTCTAATCATAAGGATTCCAAAAATGTCTAGTTTGTACCATTCTATGACCAATGGTTTGGAGTTATAGGGTAAAAAGGCCATTAAACTGGTTTTAAAAAACAAAGGTCAATTCTATTGGTACGGGGTCAAAATCGGAAGTTGCTCCAATTGTTGAAAATGATTGTTCATCTAGCTTAATGAGTCAAAAATAAGGAAAGTTTGTACCATCTGCATGCATAGTGACCATGTAGGCGACCAAAATAGGTCATAGGTCAACATACAAATTGGTGTTGACATCTTTGACCCTTATATCGTAAGTAACGAATTTAACAATCAACTACAAAGATACAATTTTAGGAGCCTCTTACCTCAGGCAAATAACTGCAAGACTTTAAAATATAAGCAGATAACTTTTACTTGGCCCCCTGTACAAATCGAGATTGAACATTTTGAACCATTTTAGCCATTTTACCTGATAACTCCAAACCAATTGGGCGTAGGTGGTACAAACTATAAACACATATATGGAATCCTTATGATTAGATGGGACATATGGCAATTAATCTTAAACATGATTGGGCATGTAAAAGTTTGACCATTGTGTAAACTTAAATGGCCCCTATTGCAAAAAGTGATACCACAATTTGAGAGTACTACATAACTATCATTGAGTAGAGGGATCCAACTAATACCAAAAGGTCAAAACTTTCTGTAGTGGGAAGGTAAACGAACCATCTTAATAAGGCACCCCTAGGATATACTGCTCCTCCTCTAAAAACGTTCTTTATTGTCCCGCCGAACGAGTTCGAACGGGGATTAGTAAATGAGCAGCGTCCGTGATATAAAAATGTAACCGGAACATTTTGGCCATATTTTTTTTCTGGATGAGTAGAGTAGCAAAATTGGGTATATTGTTGGAGGGCATGCAGCCCTACTAGCCATGTAATTCATTCCCCCATTGCTCTCCCCTGGTCTGTCGGGGGGGGCGGGGGGGTGGCTTAGGGAAATGTCGAAGGCAATATTGCACCCCACAAAAAGTTAACCATTTGGCCAATCTTTTTTCATGGATGAGCTAGAGTAGCCTAACTGGAGCGTATAGGGTAGGAGAGCAATGCACAAGCCCCTACTAAAATGTACTGCATCCCCCCCCAGGGTCATCTCCGGTCTGTCAGGGGTTAGGGAAATGTCAAAAAGGTCAATATTGCACAACAAAAGTAAAAGTTTTGCCATTTTTCTGGATGAGTAGAGTGCCCAAACTTGGGTACCCCCAACCCTTCGATCCCACTTATTCACCCTCCTCCCGATGCCTCAACCCGTTCCCATTCATCCCCCCCCACCAACACCCGCCCCACCAGCCCTACATTCCAACGACCCCACCCCAACCCACACCATCCCCCGCCACCCCACCACCCGACATATCACCGCTCTATCCCATCCCGCACACCCTTTCACACAACTTAACTCCCCCTTTCCCTTAGTTCTATCTCGTCCACCGCACATCCCATTCGCAAACCCCACCCCATTACCACTCCAACCCAGTCTTACTAACCCGCCCCCCATCCACAAAGCCCCCCAGCCCATCCCCCTTGAATACCCACCTGACGCCGTCGCTACATTCCAAATAACCCACACCACAATCCCCCCAATCGTTGCCACCCCCCCCACAACCCGACACCCACCTCCGCCTAAACTCCCCACCTACACCCCCACTCAGACCCAGACCCGCAGACCCGTATCCCCAGCACCCAGATCCGCCAGCCCATACCACTTTCCTCAGCCATCCCCCCCCACCCGCCCCACTACTATCCGCCCCATCTCACCCAACGCCCTTCTCAACTAATTCTCACCCCCTTCTAATTCCACCCGTCCCTCCCCCAGCTCCCCCCCTTTTATTTGTCACTCCTACCCCCCCCTCCTCGCCATCCCTTTATACCCCCCTCCACTGCCGTACCACAACGACTCCTCTCACCTTGTAGCCCTACTCCCAGACGTAAATGCTCAACTTCTCCCACCCCCTCCTACACCACCCCACCAAACCCCCACCCTTTCCCAAATCATCCCTAGTTAACAATACAGTAGCCCTATCAATCGCTCTCAACAGCCTCAGCTCTGGCCTTCAAGCAGTTGTAAGAGAGGAGAGAAAGAAGGAAGCAGAGGGAGACGACCGCGCCGCGCAGAGACGTGCACATAGCAGCCCCTAGAGATTGAGGATCGGACAAGGCAGCGATGCGTGCGCCGACGTGGTAGCTGAGCTCAATTAGACGAGAGAAGAACTCCCCCTAAAAGAGGAGGCGAGAGCGCCCGCCCGGCGTCGTGTACGGGAGGGACACTCCCAGAGAAGAAGATTTTGGGGACCGAGCTTATATCGGTCCGAGGGTACTCACGACTGTAGTACCTCTTTTGGGTATAAAGTGTGAGATATCTTAGTAATTCTGTGATTTTGTTGACCAATTTGATTTAACAGATAGGAGTGAATGTATAACTGACAATTTGAAAGAAAACCTCGAAAATGTAATGAAATCTGAAGTGTGTCGGAGTAGTATAAACACACAAGGACCGCATGCGAGGTTAAGAGTCGGAAGTAACCCGCGGAAAATACGGCATCTGTCAATATCAGTAAATATCTAAAATCTAAACGGAAATGTTATCCTCAATTTTTGAAGATGTTGTAGAGAATCTCTACTGGTTGTATCATATAATCCGTAATTTTCCCAAAACGAGAGGTAACCGAGTTATAGCCATTATTCTGACCATCATTACATACAAAGTCTATGGCGCGTGCAAATGGTGGTGTGTACCCTTTAAGCCCGCCGCGAATGGTTCTAGTCTCGGTATTCGTACAGCCGTTTTGGCGTTGGTACAGCTTATTAAACAGCTTTATTGAATTTTTAATCATCTTTCTATTTTCTAAAAAACTTCAGGTTTAATCAGAACCAAAAATATTGGGGTTTCTCTTCGTATTGCTCTCTAAGGGCAAACAAAAGCAACTATTAACTCAAAATACGGGCTCTCAAAACACGCCGCAGCAACTGGTTGTCAAATGGGTAGGAACGGATATTCTCCCAAAATCTCTAGTAGGCCTACATTACCTGGCTTTTAAATCGATTTTTCTCTATTTTACCCTCGCAATCTGGTAATTAATATATAAGCAGGTCCTATACGCTATTTCAAGAAATATATTATAACACTTTCTCATTTCCTTAAAATCCTAGATTTAATACACTTTAAGTGAGGGGGGGGGGGAGGACCGCATGTGTGCTACCGCCGCAAAGTTTCTAGCTGCAGATAGAGTCGGAAACGCCCGACTTTCTGTTTTAAGACAAATCTCAACAATGGTGGTTGTCCTAGATGAATCAATTGGACCGTTATGAAATCGTTTTTATTTTTAATGTTATGTTGATTTTGTCATTCTGAGCAGATTTTCAGAGAATTTTTAGCACGTATAAGGGTCGCATGCACCTGGAAAGTGGCTAAAATCGAGCAAAAATTGAATACGGTCTTTTTGTATGTTGTGTTGTGTTGCAACATGCATAACATGGCGAAAATCAACATTTTAATTAAGCTGTGAACTATTAAAATGTCATACGGTTTTAAATTCAAGTTAAAAAGTTGTTACACACCATCGCAAAGGTTAAAAACAAAAAATGATTCTTAAAGGCCACTTAAAGGTGCTGTCGGAACTTTGATAGGCTTTAAGTCGGGTCAAATAGAGGAAAACGACCGCTAAAACTCAAAAATCGGTAAAAAGTGAGTGGTTTGCGTTTCGGTCGCGTCTTCTTTGGAGAAGCCATATCTCGCAAACAAAAAATGCTAACGAATTGAAATTCGACGACTCAATGTAACTTTTTATTAGCTCTCTTTTGACACCATCATTTAATGTGGGGGTCAAAAAAATAATTCTCGCTTAAAGGGTGACACCAACCACCATTAGAGTGGACGAGCTCTATCGGGGTCCAGAGGTTATCACGGACCTGTGTACCTCTTTGTAGTCATAAATTGTGAGAGGATTTTCTTAGTAATTCTGTGATTTTGTTGACAAATTGATTTTTTTAACAGATAGGAGTGAATGTATATGACAATTTTGAAAAGAAAAACCTCGAAATGTTAATGAAATCTAAGTGGATCGGCCGTCGTATAAACACCACAGGCGCATGCGAGGTGAAAGAGTCGGAAAGTGAACCCGCGAAAAATACGGCATCTTCAATATCCATAAAATATCTAAAAATCAAACGGAAATGTATCCTCACTGGTGATATGTTGTAGAGAAATCTCTACTGTTGTATTCATATAATCCGTATTTTCAAAACCGAGCGGTTAACTGAGTATAGCCATTTTTCTGACCATCATTTTACGTACAAAGTCTATGGCGCGAGCAATGGTGGTGTGTACCCTTTAAGCACGCAAGCATGGTGCTAGTCTCGTTTAAGACGTGTTGGGTGGTACAGCAAATCAAACACTTTATGAATTTGTTTCTATCTTTCTTTTTCTAAAACACGATAATGTTTAATCAGAACCAAAATATTGGGTTTCTTCTTCGTATTTGCTCTCTAGGGGCAAACAAAAGCAAACTATTTAACTCAAGAGTACGGCTCAAACCACGCCGCAGCATACTGGTTGTCAAAGAGCATTGGTAGCAAACGGATATTCGCCCAAAATCGCTAGTAGGCCTACATTACATGCTTTTTAACATCGATTTTCTCTATTTTACCTCGCAATCTTGTAATTAATATATAAGCAGTCTATACGCTATTTAGAAATATATTACTAAACACTTTCTCATTTCCTTTAAAATCCTAGATTTTACTACCACTTTAAGTGAGTGGGGGGGGGGGGGGATGAGAATCGCAGTGTGCTAACGCGCCAAAGTTTCTAAAGGCAGATTAGTCGCGAAAACGACCCGACCCCCGACTTTCTGTTTTAAGACAAATCTCAACAATGGGTGCCTAGATGAATCAAATTGGAACGTTTATGAAATCGTTTATACTTTAATGTTATGGTGATTGTGTCATTCTGAGCCAGATTTTTAGAGAATTTTTCGCACGTAGTAAAGGATCGCATGCACCTGAAAAGTGGCTAAAATCGAGAAAAAATTGAAACCGGTCTTGTTGTATGTTGTTTTTGCTGCAACATGAATAAACATGGCGAAAATCACATATGTTAATTAATCGGTTAACCTATTAAAATGTCATACGGTTTTTAATTCAAGTAAAATGTTGGTATACCCATCGCAATAGTGTTTAAACTACAAAATATGATTCTTTAGGCCACTTAAAGGTGCCGTCGGAAACTTGTGATACGCTTTAAGTCGGGTCAAAAAATAGAGGAAAACGACGCCCTAAACTCAAAAATCGGTAAAAGTGAAGTGGTTGACTGTATCGGTCGGTATCTTTGAGAAGCATATCTAAGAAAACTAAAAATGCTAACGGAGTGAAATTTCGACCGACCTCAATGAAATTTATTAGCTATTTTTTTACACCTCATTAATGTGGGGTCAAAAATATTCTCGCTTAAAAGGGTACACACCACCATTAGTGTGGACACAGCCTATATCGGTCCAAGGTTTATCACGACTGTACTGTAGTACCTCTTTTGTGTGATAACTTGTGAGATATTCTTACGTAATCTGTGATTTTGTTGACCAAAATTTGATTGTTTTAACAGCATAGGAGTGAACTGTATAATGACATTTTGAAAGAAAACCTCGAAATGTAATGAAAATCGAAAGTATGATCGGCGTTATAAAACACCCAAGGCGCATGCGAGGCTGAGTCGGAAGTGAACCCGCGAAACAATACGGCATCGGCCAATATCAGAAATATCGAAAAATCTACACGGAAATTGTTATCCTCAAATTTTTGATATGGTGTAGAGAAATCTCTATGGTTGTATTGGCACATAATCCGTTATTTTCCAACAAAAAACGAGAGGTAAACTCGGTTATAGCGTTTATTCTGACCATCATTTTAAAACAAAGTCTCGGGCGCGTTCAATGGTTGTGTGTACCCCATAACTTCAAGACAATCCATGCAGCGGAGGGCGTGGATAGCGGGTCTCTATATTATTTGTCTATGATATCGAACGGTTTCACAGGGGAGGGCGAGCCAGAAGAAATCCCAATTTTAGACGTTGCCATGGTTTAACACCGTAAAGTGAAATCTTGACGAAAAATTCTAATTTTTATATGTGTCAAGGAATATCTTCTTATTCCAAAAACGTTGGAGATGAAGATTCAAACTCCACTGGAAGGGGTATTTCTGATTTGTTGTAGTAATAACGAACGAGGATGAGGTCGTATGGGGGGCCCATTTGGGAAAAAACCCCATGACCGACCCAATCAAAGCACCCAAATTGGTTTGGTGGTTTGCACTCCGTCTTGTTGTAATTTCTTTGGACATTTGGTGAGGTGTCTATAATGAATGTGGCTGGCCGCCACCGCCTGCGGTTACACACAGACTTGACTAAAGACTATACTTTGTCTCATCTAAGTTGAAGCTGGACGTCATTATTGGTTCTTGCATTCCCAATAGCGTCTCGATCGTGCCCGCCTTTATTCGCGTGCGTATCATGCTTGATTCCAAGCATAGCGCGAGCGATTCATGGCTGCGCAACTTAAAAGTCTCGCAGCTAGTGAGCGTCACCTTCAATTAAGATGACACAAACTATTATAGGGCCATGGTCACGAATATTTAAATTAAATGACCGTTAAATATTGGAAATTTACAACTATTTGCAGAGGGTTAATAATTTTTTTGCTTAATTTATCATGATATTACTAGATCTTTGAATAAAGGTTTAAGAAGATGATTTTTTTAATGTCAATGGGACCGAGACTGCCATTAGTAAATGCACCCGTAGCAAGTTCCCCAAATTAACCGTATGGCTACCAATGCCCAAATCCAGCAGATAGTGTCCTACCCCCCCCCCCCCCCCCCCGCCCATGTACCATGAGAATTCCCCAACTACCATAAAACACATCTCTTCGAGTAACCGTGGCGCTATGAGATAGGACCATCACCCGGAGGTGAGGCGTATGGGAAGCCTGTTATAACCCACATTTTAGCCGTCATACCCAAAGAACCCGAATTGTTGTTTAAAATGTCCACCCAAGACCATATTTTGACAATTTACCCTGTCGCCCCAGGGTTCGGACAACTTACGGAAGAAGAAACCTATTTCTTCGGAAGAATGCGAAGAAAGAAACTGGAAAAAAGGTGTTTCTTCCAGTTTCTGGAAGAAAGGAAACTGGGAAGAAGAAACTGAGAAATTGGAAGAAACTGGAAGAAAGAAATACAAGAAATGTATCATGAACAACAAAAAACTAAATTAAAACTTATTCATCGCTTTGCCACTTCAAATCATCAAGGTACTTTAGTTACTTTACAGACATTTTTTTTTTCCAAAATTAATACAGTTTATATAGATGTTAGTAACTTGCAAGTATAAAAGTACATTGTTTCGCACATTTTGTCAAATTATACAGATGGTAATTGTAACCCATTTTCCAAAATCTTTCCATGTGCACATTTATACTATCACAGTTGTATTTGTAAGAGCAAACAATGAAAAAGCTTTTAAATCTGTATGGTCAATTTGTTAATTTTAAAATACAAAATCATAAAAGTAGCAACCATTATTGTTATTGGTGTAAGTGTTGTGTATAAATCATATATTAACTTGTATTGCTTCTAGTGGGAGATATGGGTTGGAGACTTTTTAAGAAAGACAATGAAGATGTACGTCTTTTACAAGAGTATATGCTTGGCCTTGACTGGTGTTGTGAAAAGTGTTAATCAGTTTCTTCCAGTTTAATGTTGTTATATTTAGGTCTTATGAATCAATGTGGTTTAATTATGCAATTGAAATGGGGTAGGTAGGGGGTCCCTGAATGGTATTTTAAATATTTCACTGTATTCATTACCACTGTATAATTCATAAAACCAAAAACGTGTAAGTCATTGCCTTTAAATTTAAAATAGAAAATTTTAAATGACTTTTTAGTTTCTCCGCGTTCAGTGGACGAAAACTGGAAGAAACCTATTTCTTCCAAGTGCGAAAAAACGCGGAAAAAACGCGGGGTTTCCCCCTGTGGAAGAAACTGGCGGACCTTGTGTCGCCAAAGACCTATTTGAGAGAAATTTAGAACATTTTCACCCGAAGACCCTTTTTTGGAAAAATTTTGCAAAAAAATAATCACCCAAAAGACCCCATCTTACTATAATTTTTGGCTATGTTGTGTGATCTTCGCAAAGGCTCCGTCAGTTTAGATCCATATTGCGCCAAATTCACAGAAAGATGATATTACCCGGCGGATGGGGGGATGTTCTACCTATTTTCGACGAAATCCGTCAGATGGCTGAAAAATCAGTGAAAATTTTAATTTTGGCTAAAATCATACAAACTAATCATTTTACCGGAGTTTTTGGATTTGGAACCAAATAAGAAATGAAAACACAAATTTTAACTCCAGTGAATTATCGTTGATAGAACAGTGTATTTAAATTAATTAAAAAAGACAAAACAATATTTTGGCGGATCCTAAAGCGCCTAAAAAATTAAGTGTCCAATATTACCTGCACTGCCTTTTTCCTTCCTGCATGAGCGTATGTAGATTACAACAAATAAGACAAAGAACTCGCCATCAAACCCAGCGTTCTAAGACGTTAAGTCAGCATCTCACAGACCTTGACTACGCACAAGATCTTCCTCTAACAGCTTGATCTGATAGGTGGGTGGCACAAGATCTACTAACATCACTTGAGAATGCTGCAGACAAAGGTCGGCCTACATCTAAACTGCCAGAAAGGACTGAAATATATGACTTTCAATGGAGGAAGATGATCATCAAACTTATCTTGCACAGCAGTGGTAGCCAACTCAAGAGGTCAGGAACTTCAGTATCTAGAGGTCCTATTTGCCGACAGCAAGAAAGACTTCCGTCACGCAAAGGACAACTTGGAATGCCTGCAAAACTTCCATCACTTTATGGCATCTGGTATCATCATCCAATTTCAAGCTATAATTCTTTGAGCTGTGTAGAGAGTATCCTGTTATGGATCTGAGATGGACCATGAAGAGCTACATTACATAGATGGACTGGGATGGCACCTACAACACAAGCTTCGGTATGGCGATACAAAACCTAAATCCTGGCGTGAGCAGCAAGGCCCAAAGCACAGATATGGAGAGATCCCTCCAATTTTCATCTTTTCTGTTGCCAACGCCGTGCACGATTTGCCGGTCAACTGTCCTCGTGCGATTGCATTAAATTCCTTTTCAATGGATTTGACCCCTTTGGATGCCAACATCTCTATTTTTTCAACAATCTACAGCTGTATTAAAATTTCAGTGATTTATGCGATTTTGAGTATTGTAGACAAAAAGGCTGAATTTAAAATAATTTTACACGTATAACCGGCGAGTGCCTGGGACTGAATTAACCTATTTTACTCTCACAGTTTGGTCCATTGTTGGCAGCACATTATCACATTTGGTACAAACGCTATAGAAGGAAGCTGTCTCAAACTTGTGCTCAGGGTTTCCTTTATTTATATGCTTATACCACCACTTAATGTCGAATACAATTTTTACATCTGCAGAGTAAAACAAGGAATGGATGGATATTATACTTTGTTCAAATATTATGGCTATTATACCACACACACATGGGGGGGGGGCCCCCACGAGGAACCAGGCCGACAGAGAACATCATATCTCTCTTACATCCAAAAGCTCTTGGGGGACACAAAACACATTTTCAACCAAAGGCTATCTCCAACTTGGCCCAAACAGAAGTGACTGGAGGAAACTTGCGAAAAATCGCCTGCTGCGCAGTTCGACTGATGATGATGATTATGGCTTTTCATTACCAAAATTTGGACCCAACTAGTATAAAAATTAATTACATTTGGGTATCTATGACTTTTTCAAAACCATATTTTAAATCCAAATCAACATGTTAGTGCACCAGAAATGTCCTGAATTTAGTGAAAGAACTTAAAACCATCCAAATTACCAAATACGTTAACAGATTTTATCTTACAAATCTGCAGACCCTGTTTTTGTGCTCATCGTACAATATTGGACGAAGAAATAATGTTCATAGGGATCACGCAATGGCTTTTCGTGGTTGTGTGTGTAAAAAAATACGGCGTGTGAAGAACATCCATTTCACGTACGCCTAATTAATATGCCAAAGTTTACCACACCATGTCTAGTATATTTCCGATTCCAATCATATTTAAATCGGTATGCCACGATAATCAATAAAGGAAATGATGGAAACAATGCCAAATGGTAGTCATTTGTTAACAAACGCAACGGTATTTCGGTATTCAACCAAAAACTCTTGATCCTTTCTAATTTTTACGATATTCAATTGAATACCGTTGCCAGAGCACACGTTCTTTGGGGAACGTGATTGAATACCGTCACATAGGGTAATAATCACTACATGTAATTCTTTTCTATAAATAAATCAGATTGAAACAAATACGGAAACAGTCCGTCCTCTCACAATGGTTCAGCGGGAAGACAGTGGTTTTCTGAATACAGAGGAAACAAGTTCGATCCGCGGTGGTTGATTTTTTTTTTTTCTGAACATTTCCCTTTTCTTGAAACTTTAAGCATTTCTATTTCTGTCTTCCCCTAATTAAATCACCATTTTGAATGACGTGAGTTTTTTACTTACAATTTAAAAATTAAAAAAAGAAAAAACCTAAAAAATTAAAAAAAAAAAATCATTGTGGGAATTTTAAAGAAAGTAAAAAAAAAATAAAATAAAGGAGTACTATTAGGAAGCGGGGTAGAATGAAATTCATTAAAAGGGATTTTACTCTAAAAGAATCGCGGGCGGTAAAAACCGAACTCAACAACGCATCATAAGGGTTCTGATGTTTTTTTTATTGGCACTATTATCCCGAAAATATTGCTATGAATAATAATATCATTGCTGCATTTCTCTGTTGGACTTATATTCCTTTTTATAATATTTGACCTGGTACCCTGAACAGAAATAGCTTGAACATAAATGGCTTGGCTTCTCTTTTTAGTCAACATCGGTATCTTGGTTTAGCATACATTTCCCTCCATTGTTTATATCAATTAGTTTGCGTTTGCTTTCACAACCTTACACCCCTTTCAAACGCCACCTTACTTTTTTTCACCTGGACCGATTCATAATGTCCACTAATGTTATATTATATGTTAGATTATTAGTAAACTGTCATTAGTACGGGCCCTCCATTTCGATTATAAAAAGCTCTTAGGAGTTGTCCTTTGGAGGTCCTAGCATAATATTTTCTTTTTCACTGTTCTTATCGACATAATAATTGTAATCTGCTCCTTTTTGTATAGGTTAATTTTCTTTCATCTAATAATGTATTGGCTGAATAAAATTGAAATGAAATATGAGTTAGAGATTGATGGATTTGGTCTCATTAAATATTTTAATGAGTCAATACAATTTATTGACAGTACTGTAACGTATATATTACAAAGATCAAAATAAGGATTTGCTTTTTGACACTTATTGTGACAAATTAAATCTTTCTATGCACCAAACCCGTTTGGTTGCTCAATCACTTAGAATGCCTCAGAGTAATGTTTTGGCTGGTTGGACTTTGTTTTTTTAATCCCTCACATCCGTCAACTAGGCAACTCAAGGAAAAAAAAAATTGAATCACCCTGACTATACCTGGCACTAAATTTTCTTATAAAGTTTCACTTTGTATGTCCACCCACCCCCCCCCAATCAATGTTGGATTCTTCTCCAATGAAACCAGATTGCAAGGATTCCACATTGAATGGGGAGGAGGGGGGGGGGGGTGTTGTCAATAAAAGCGTTTCGGCCCTGCAGATATTGTAAAAATATTTCATACAAATGTAAATAGGGCCCACTAATAATTGATGTAATTGCAGAATTGGTCCTTTTAAATCACTAATCCTAGAACATTTACTTATAAAAATATGCCCGTTTGATCATTCAGACCATTTCAAATAGTTAGAGTGGTTCCACAAGTAATGAAGTTCTCTATATGTGCCACCTTTTAGAAACGCATTCATTATGATGCCTTTTCATCTTTTTGGATCCTTTTGGGAATCCCAACATCCTATTTTTTTTCAACAATCTCAGCTGTATTAAAAGTTGAATGATTTTAGGGCGTTTTGAGTATTGTAACAAAATGGCGATTTTAAATCTTTTACATGTATAAAAGCGAGTGCCTGGGACTGAATTAAAAACAATATTTAATGTTTAATAGGAAGAGCACAACTTGAAAGATATTTCTGTAGGGATCTAAATTGTCCGAACGATATTTAACTTTTTATGATAGGTTTTATGCAAAAAACTTGCCATTTTTCAGGAAAAAGCACTACAAATCCAACGCATTATAACCGGTTTTGTACATAGCAACGCGACTTCCCCCTGAACTGAATTGCAAAATTAGAAACGTTTAAAAATAGAAAGAGCATACTTAGAAATACTTTCTCTAGGGGATCTAACAAATTGTTGGTAAGATATTTAATTTTTTTATCAAAGATTTTATGCAAAAACCGGCCATTTTTCAATGGGACAGAAACGCCAGAAAATCGGTCCCTGGCGTTTAGTTCCCAAAGGAATCCTAATGATCCAAGTAGTCTCAGACGTTCACATGTTTGAAGTTACCATGCCAAAAATGGGGTCGACGCCCCTCCTTTATACATTGATTTGTGAAGCTCGAGACATCCAGCAGGATCCATCTGACATCCCAACCTAATGACAACAGGGCATTTGGCGCTACATGGTGAAACCGGCATCGCGGTGCGGCCGTTTTTAGAATGGCGTTAGATAGATAGATGTATATTAACTTTCGACCCGAATTATTTTAGGATGTCATTTGTGAACTGTCACCTAAAAGACATGTCTAGGAACTATCAGCTAGCAATTCACATGCATCTCCATGGCAAAACGCCTGACCGAAGTAGTAAAGTAGTAGGTAAAGCAATTATAAACGTGAAAATATACCAAACTTCATCCTTTGGATTGTTCCATATTTGAGCAGTACAAATTAGTTTCTTTGGACAGCTGGCAAATTAGCAATTTCATTTTCCATAATATAATTATTATAGAGCAAAATGTCTCACAGCGGCAAAATGAAGATAAAGGCTAAGTTTTTTTTTTTTTTTAAGCATTAAAATCGCTACCTTCTGAGATGATTTTTTCACCGTCAAACATGAAATTCAATTTGTTTCAAACAAAAGTTTTGAGAAAAAACCTATGTAAAGTTTGTTTTTTCGATACAAAACACCACTAGTATCCCCCCAGTTTAATAGTTTTTATTTTGGACGCTCCTGGCTTACTGTATCGGAGTTACCCACCGGTTGGAATTCACACCAGATGTTTATCGGGTCTTGTACAATTAGAAATAGGTAAAAAAAAGTTAACGTGTTTTTAGCCCACAAATTACGATTTTCAGCTGGCCTATAGAAATGAGTCCGCACTAGTTAAATTTTTTTTTGGTCTTATGATGAACTATAAACAACGACAATTGAGGTTTGTTTTTTTACACTAAACAGGTAAAAAAAATATAGAAATTAAATCTGTAAAAGCAACAGCAAAAAAATCACGCCCACGGTTGCACACAACACACCCACAATACACAACACACGACACACAGGACACACACGCACAACACATGACACAAACACCACACGCACACACATACACACTACAAGCAAAAATAAGTCAGATCACACAAATAGAAAAAAAGAAGAAAACACGCGCGGGCATGGCATACAATGTGTAACCCTTTCGACCCGAACCGAATTAATTTTAGGATTCATTTTTGAAACTGTCACTTAAAGACATGTCTAGATATCTAAGCATAGCAATTCACATGAATTCCTCCATGGAAAAACGCCTTGCCCGAAGATGTAAAACACATTATAAACGTGAAAATTATACCAAACTTCATCTTTGGATTGTTACACATTTGAGATACCAAATGGTATTGAATGTATTATTTATTTGCAAGAAACTCTCAGGCGTTCTATCGGTTCGAAAGGCTTACTGAAGAAAAACCAATTGAGTTGGCTTGCCAGAGTAGGGACGAGTGAAGGCGCTGTTTTTCCGAACGAGAGTTTATTTTGGAACCAGTCGCATATTAGCAATTTCATTTTCCATTATCATATAGAGCAAAATGTCTCACAGCGGGAAAATGAAGATAAAGGCTAGTTTTTTTGGACGCTCCCTGGTACTGTATCGGGGTACCCACGGGTTCGGAATTCATTCCAGTGATTATCGGGTCTTGGACAATAGCAATAGGTAAAAAAAAGTTAATGTGGTTTTTAGGCCACAAATATACATACGAGCTCATTTTACCGGATGTTTTGTTTGGACCAAAAATAGGGAAAAAGGCAAAAACACAAATTTAAACTATAGAATTGCGTTGATAGAACAGTCTGTATTTACTTTATATTAAAAAAGACAAAAAAAATATTTTGCGGATCCTAAAAAAGCGCCTCCTAAAAAAGTAAGTGTCCATATTACCTGCACTGCCTTTTTCCGGGCATGAGCTTATGTATATTAACAACAATATGAACGACAAAGGACTCGCCATCAAAACAGCGTTCTAGACGTCACCAAAGTTCGCATCTCACAGACCTTGATCGCAGAGATGATCTACAGCTCTAAACAGGCTGAATCTGATATGTGGTGCACAAGATATTAAACATTCACTTGAGGAAGGAAGCTGCAGACAAAGTGGCCTACATCTAAATTTTTTTTGCCAAGAAGGACCTGAATATATGACTGTCAATGAGGAAGATGATCATAAACATCTGCACAGCAGAGTAGCCAACTCAAAGAGGTAAAGGACTTCAAGTATCTATAGGGTCCTATGTTGCCGACAGCAAGAAAGCTTCCTGTCACGCAAAAGACCAAAGTTGGAATGCCTCTGCAATAAATTCATCACTATGGAATCTGGGTATCTCCAATTCAGCTATTTATAATTCTTTAGAGCCTGGGTAGAGAGTATCATGTGATATGGATCTGAGACATGGTCCATGAAGAGAAGAAGAGCTACAGGATAGACATGATGGCACCTACACCAAGCTTCTATGCGAGTACAAAACATATCCTGGCGTTGAGACAAGGCCAAAGCACAGATATGGAGATTCCCTCCAATTCAGCTTCGGGTGACCAACGACGTGCCACGATTGTGCGGTCACTGTCATTAGTGCGATTGACATTTAAAACTTTTCATTATTTTGGACCCCTTTGGATGCCAACATCCTATTTTTCAACAATTTATAGCTGTATTAAAATTTCAGTGATTTTAGGCGATTTTGAGTATTGTAGCACAAAAAAGGATGAAGTTAAAATATTTACACGTATAACCGCGAGTGCCTGGGGACCTGAAGTTAACCCTATTTTACTGCACCTTTTGTTGGCCATTTTGTCACACATTATTCACATGTTGTACAACGCTATAGAAGGAAGCTGTATCAAACTTGTGCTCAGGGTTTCCTTTATTTAATGCCTTTATACCAATTATGTCAATTTCTGCATATAAAAAGGATATGGATGGATATTATTTATGTCAAATATTATGGCTTATAAACACCACACTGGCAAGGGAAGCAGGCCGGAAGAGAACATCAATCTCTCTTACATCCAAAAGCTCTTGGGGGACACAAACAAACATGTTGCAACAAAGGCTATCTCCAAAGGCCCAAAAAACAAGAGTGATGGAGGAAGGAAAATGCGATCGCCTGCTGCCCGCAAGTGACTGATTGATTATGTGATTATGGCATTTATTACCAAAATTTGGACCCCAAAACTAGGATTAAAAAGAAATGGACATTGGGGTATCTATGACTTTTGCAACCATTTTTTAAATACAAATCAAACATTGTGTGCACCAGAAATGTCTGAATTTATTAAAAAGAACTTAAACCATCCAAAATACCAAAATGGTTACAAGATTTTATCGTAACAAACTGCAACCCTGGGTTTTGTGCCATCGTACATATGCCACGAAATAATGTTCATAGGGATCACGCAATGGCTTTTCGTGGTTGTGTGTTAAAAAAATACGGCGTGTTTAAAACAATCATTTACCGTACGCCTAATTAATTATGCCAAAGTTTAAACACCATGTCTAGTATATTCCATTCACATCAATTTAAATCGGTTATGCCCGGTATTATTATAAAGGAAAATGATGGAAACATGCCAAAATGGTAGTCAGTTGTTAACAAATCGCCGGTATTTACGGTATTCAACCAAAGAAATCTTGGTTCCTTTATATTCTACGATATTCATGACTAACCGTTTGCCCAGAGCACACGTTCTATGGGGACCGTGATTGAATTACCGTTCACAGAGGGTAATAATCCCTACATGGATTTCTATAATATAAAAATCAGATTGAATACAAATACGAAAACACGTCGTTCTCTCACAGTTCAGCGGGGAAAAGCCAGTGGTTTCTGGAACAGAGGGAAACAAGGTTCGACCCCGGTTGGGTGATTGGTGATGTTTTTTTTTCCTGAAGGCCTTCCTTCTTTGAAAAACTTTAAGCATTTCTGTCTTTCCCCTAATTAACTCACAGTTTTGAATGAAGTGAGTTTTAAATAATTTATGTAATGAAGATTTTGGCTAAAATAACTTTCACTTGGAATTAAAGAAGTTAAAAAAAAATAAAATAAAGGATTTACTATTAGGAAGCGGGGTAGAATGAAATTCATTAAAAGGGATTTACTCTAAAAGAATAGCGGGGTAAAAAACGAAAAATTCATTAAAACGCATCTAAGGTTTGTAATGATGTTTTTATTGGCATATTATCACGAAAATAATTGCTAGGGATAATAAATAGCATGCTAGTTCTCTGTGGGGACTTAAAATATTCACTTTTTAAATATTTGACCTGTACCTGAACCAGAAATGCTTGAACAGACATGGCTTGGCTTCTCTTTTTAGTCACATCGGTCAACTTGGTTACATTTCCTCATTTGTTTATATCAATTCGTTTGCGTTTGCTTACACCCCTTTCAAAACGGCCACCTTACTTTTTCACCTGGACCGATTTTCAAATGCCCACTATTTATATTATATGTTAGATTATTGTTAAACTAGATTAGTGACGGGAGCCTCCGTTAATTATAAGCTCTTAGGAGTTGTCAATTGGGACGGTCTTAGCATTAAAGTTTTCTTTTTCCCTGTTCTTATCGACATAAAATGTATCTGCTCCCTTTTTTGTAATGTTAATTTTCTTTCATCTATATGTATTGCTGATGAATTAAATTGAAAAAATGAATATGAGGTAGAGATGGATTGGTTTGTCTCATTACAATATTTTATGAGTCATACAATTTATTGACAGTAAGTAAGATATATTACAAAGATCAAATAGGATTGCTTTTGAGTATTTTACAAATGAAGATTTCTATCAACCCCGTTTGTTAGCTCAATCACTTAGATCGCCCTGGTAATGTTGTGGTGGGAATTGTTTTTTAATCCCATCCACATCCGTGCACTAGGCAACTCAGGAAAAGATAAAAAATTGAATATCACCCATGACTCTAACCTGGCACGAACTAAATGTTCTATAAAAGTTTCACATATGTATGTCCTACCCACCCTCCCCCAACCAATCAATGTTGGATTATCTCAATGAAAACCAGATTTGCAGGATTCAACATTGAATGGGGAGGGAGGGGGGGGGGGGTGGGGGCGGTTTGGTCAATAAAAAGCGTTCGGCACTGACAGATATTGTAAACTATTTTCATACAAAAATGTAAATAGGGCCAAACTAATATCGGATGTAATTGCAGAATTGTCGTTTTAATCACTAATTAGACATTAATATAAAAATAAAATGCCCGTTGATCATTAAGGACCATTTCAATATTTAAGGAGTGGTCCACAAGTTCTCTATATGTGCACCTTTTAGAAACGCTTCTTATGATTCCTTTTATCTTTTTGGATCCTTTGGATCCCAACATCCCTATTTTTTAAACAATCTACAGCTGTATTAAATTTGATATATGATTGTAGGCGGTTTGAGTATTGTGACAAATTGCGCAAAATTTAAAAATCTTTTAAATTGTATAACGCGAGTGCCCCTGGGATGAATTAAAAACTATTTAATGTTTAATAGGAAGGCACAACTTGGAAGATTATTTCTGTAGGGGATCTAAATGTCGAACGATATTAACTTTGTTATGAGAGGTTTATGCACAAAAAACTGCCATTTTCAGTGAAAAGCATTACATTCCAACGCATTTATAAACCGGTTTTGATACATAGAAACGCGATCCCCTTGAAACTGAATTGGCAAATTAGAAGAAACGTTTAATAGAAAGAGCATACTGGAAATACTTTTCTCTAGGGATCTAAATTGTTGGTACGATTTTAATTTGTATCAAAGATTTTATGCAAAACAGGATATTTTTCAAATGGGGACAGGAACGCCAGAAAATCGGTCCCTGGCGTTTAGTTCCCAAAGGAATCCTAATGATCCAAGTAGTCTCAGACGTTCACATGTTTGAAGTTACCATGCCAAAAATGGGGTCGACGCCCCTCCTTTATACATTGATTTGTGAAGCTCGAGACATCCAGCAGGATCCATCTGACATCCCAACCTAATGACAACAGGGCATTTGGCGCTACATGGTGAAACCGGCATCGCGGTGCGGCCGTTTTTAGAATGGCGTTAGATAGATAGATGTATATTAACTTTCGACCCGAATTATTTTAGGATGTCATTTGTGAACTGTCACCTAAAAGACATGTCTAGGAACTATCAGCTAGCAATTCACATGCATCTCCATGGCAAAACGCCTGACCGAAGTAGTAAAGTAGTAGGTAAAGCAATTATAAACGTGAAAATATACCAAACTTCATCCTTTGGATTGTTCCATATTTGAGCAGTACAAATTAGTTTCTTTGGACAGCTGGCAAATTAGCAATTTCATTTTCCATAATATAATTATTATAGAGCAAAATGTCTCACAGCGGCAAAATGAAGATAAAGGCTAAGTTTTTTTTTTTTTTTAAGCATTAAAATCGCTACCTTCTGAGATGATTTTTTCACCGTCAAACATGAAATTCAATTTGTTTCAAACAAAAGTTTTGAGAAAAAACCTATGTAAAGTTTGTTTTTTCGATACAAAACACCACTAGTATCCCCCCAGTTTAATAGTTTTTATTTTGGACGCTCCTGGCTTACTGTATCGGAGTTACCCACCGGTTGGAATTCACACCAGATGTTTATCGGGTCTTGTACAATTAGAAATAGGTAAAAAAAAGTTAACGTGTTTTTAGCCCACAAATTACGATTTTCAGCTGGCCTATAGAAATGAGTCCGCACTAGTTAAATTTTTTTTTGGTCTTATGATGAACTATAAACAACGACAATTGAGGTTTGTTTTTTTACACTAAACAGGTAAAAAAAATATAGAAATTAAATCTGTAAAAGCAACAGCAAAAAAATCACGCCCACGGTTGCACACAACACACCCACAATACACAACACACGACACACAGGACACACACGCACAACACATGACACAAACACCACACGCACACACATACACACTACAAGCAAAAATAAGTCAGATCACACAAATAGAAAAAAAGAAGAAAACACGCGCGGGCATGGCATACAATGTGTAACCCTTTCGACCCGAACCGAATTAATTTTAGGATTCATTTTTGAAACTGTCACTTAAAGACATGTCTAGATATCTAAGCATAGCAATTCACATGAATTCCTCCATGGAAAAACGCCTTGCCCGAAGATGTAAAACACATTATAAACGTGAAAATTATACCAAACTTCATCTTTGGATTGTTACACATTTGAGATACCAAATGGTATTGAATGTATTATTTATTTGCAAGAAACTCTCAGGCGTTCTATCGGTTCGAAAGGCTTACTGAAGAAAAACCAATTGAGTTGGCTTGCCAGAGTAGGGACGAGTGAAGGCGCTGTTTTTCCGAACGAGAGTTTATTTTGGAACCAGTCGCATATTAGCAATTTCATTTTCCATTATCATATAGAGCAAAATGTCTCACAGCGGGAAAATGAAGATAAAGGCTAGTTTTTTTGGACGCTCCCTGGTACTGTATCGGGGTACCCACGGGTTCGGAATTCATTCCAGTGATTATCGGGTCTTGGACAATAGCAATAGGTAAAAAAAAGTTAATGTGGTTTTTAGGCCACAAATTACGATCTCAGCTGGCCAATAAAAAAAAAGGAAGTCCGCCCTAAGTAATTTTTTTTTTGGGTCACTGATTGAAACTAGAAACAACGAAATTAGGTTTGTTTTTTTTTACACTAAAGACAGTAAAAAGATAGGATACCATCGTAAAAAAGCAACAAAAAAAAATCACGCACACGGGCACACACACCACACACACCACACCCTTACACAACAGAAAACACGCACAACGCACACAAACACACCGCACACACATGCAACACAAAACACACACGAACACACATACCACATACAAGCAGCAAAAATAAGATCACACAAATAGAAAAAAGAAACAGCGCGGGCATTCGCAGAACAGACCTAGGTACATATGTATGCACCGTTTGACATCCCAACGTTGATGGTAAGGAAGGTGAAAAATCGCAAAACATTCTACTAGTGCCCCTCCCAAATGTCCCACTTAACCCTTTCGACCCGAAATTAATTTTAGGATTTCATTTTTGAATGTCACCTAAAGACATGTCTAGATCTCTTAGCATAGCAATTTACATGCATTCTCCATGCAAAACTCCTTGCCCGACGAACGAAGTAAAGCACATTATAAACGGTGAAAAAGTATACCAAACTTCATCTTTGTGCATCTATTTCCACATTGCGATACAAAATAGACTCTGAATGTTTTCAAGTATTTATTTATTGCAAGAAACGCTCAGGCGTTCTCTCGGGCGAAGGCTTAACTGATTAAAAATTCGCTACAATCTCGGCCACAATTGTTGGAACACTTTATATGTCTTACTATATAAACTGAATCCTCCCCCTCTCCCCGATCAATGTTGAAACATGCCATTTTATTCATGCGCTCTAAGACCACCCCAACATTGAATTGGGGGAAAGGGGAGGGGTCAAGTGTTAGGGTTGGCTTCAAGTTTCGCAATAAAAGCCAGTGCGTGCGATCTCTATGGTCCACTTTTATAGGCCTTCATTGTATTAGAAAATTACAACGGTGTTGATTTCCATAGAGCAGGAGCAGAATATCATTAGGGGCCTTATTTAAGGGAATCTGTTACCCCACTACAGACAAAGGTTTCACAACTTTGGTATTTCGTATGGACCCTCTACGTCAAATGCCAGGTGGTAGTTATATAGTACTCTCAAATTGTGGTATCAATTTTTCAATAGGGGTCACTTTAAGTTTACACAGGAAGTCAAACTTTTAAATGACCCAATCATGTTTGAAATTGTATGCATTATTGTCCATTAATCATAGGATCCAAAAATGTATAGTTTTGTACCACCTACGACCATTGGTTTGGGAGTTATAGGGGTTAAAATGACTAAATGATAAAAAAAGGTAAATCTCAATTTATTTACAGGGATCATGCATTAAGTACTCGGATTACTTATTTTAATACTGTTGCAAATATGTCTGAGGATTGAGGACTCCCAAAAAGTACAGTTTTGATTATGTTTATATGTTACTTACGGAGATAGGTATTATAAAAAAAGGGTCCAACACGGGATTTGTTGCCCTATGACCTATTTTGTCGCATAACATGATCCCATGCATTGCAGATGGGACAAACTATTCATGATTTTGACACCTAAGCTAGAGAAACAACTTCTTTCATTTTTTACCAGAAATTGACACTTCTGATTTGACCCCTGACTAGTAATTGCATGACTTTTTTTACCATTTAGCAAGTTTTACCTTATAACTCCCAAACCAAAATAGTCATAGACTGGTACCAAAACTATACCATTTTTGGAATCCTTATGACTTAAGGACGGACAATATGGCATAACATTTCAACATGATTGGAGAATTAAAGTTTTTGACCCCTGTGTAACCTTAAATGGCCCCTATTGAAAGTGACACCACCAATTTGAGAGTACTACCATACTAGCATTGATGTTTTGAGGGTCCATACTAATGCTACCAAAGGTGTTCAAACCTTTTCTATAGTGAGGGGGTGTAAACGATGATGACTGGTCCCGTGCCCTCCTTTACAACTATTTTTGGCCGGGATTGTAGTTGAGGTTTGGGCCCGGGGGGCCACTTGTAGTCAAAGGTGGGATATATGCCGCGAACAAGGAGAAAACGCTGTAAAAAAGGGTTGTCTTTTCCACCAGGCGCGAAGTACGCGCGTACATCGTTTAGGGTCAAACACAGCAAAATATGGAAAAAAGGGTATGGTTTTTCCGTAACCCCGAAATTGTGGTGTACGGGAGATCAAAATTATCAAAAATATGTAATTTTGAAGTAAAGCACATGAGCAAAGCCAGATTAATAAGGGTATTTATCAACACAATGCGGATATTGAATAAGGGTTGGCAAAACCGACAAAAAGACTGTTTATGGTAGCCAAAACAGAACCAAAAATGCTGTTTAGGGTTTGTTTTTAGTAGGTGGAAATACTTGTTTAGGGTGTGCATTTCGAGAAGTCCATGTTCACGCATCATAGCCACCTTTGAATACAAATGCCCCCCCCCCCGGGGTTGGGTGGACGCACTAGAGT
The DNA here is from genome assembly GCA_023653785.1 of Ophioderma brevispina. NCBI lineage: Eukaryota > Metazoa > Echinodermata > Ophiuroidea > Amphilepidida > Ophiodermatidae > Ophioderma > Ophioderma brevispina. Next base: position 103,128 of record JAMKCH010008661.1, read on the forward strand.
CACTATCTTGATATTAAAAAGACAGTGCGGGCGCCAGGGGGGAGGGGGGCATTTGGGCAAAATTGGTTTAAAAGTCTCCCAAAAAAATTGACTTTTCCCCACGTTTTGCCCCCCCCCCCGAAAATGAAGTCTTGCGCCGCCATGAAAAAGACATACATTTCTACTCCTTGACAAATTCCATTTACCACTGCATTTTATTATAACCGAATTCTTACATCCAAACCACATTTAGCCGCAGTACAAATTGGCACTGGTCCGGTATAGGATCCGAAAGTGTTTTGAATCAATCTCAGATTGCATTACAATGTGCCTAATACTGTACTGTACTAAACACATTGAAGGAACTTTAGGGATATAAAAAGTGTTCTAAAGTTTAAGAACCACAAGACAAATCATGATCATGCTAAATTCCCTGTTAATCGCCTGGGCTAAAATGAGCGTAATAAAATCAGTGGTTTTATGTGTTAAAATAGGTTTTCTTTTGGGATCACATGACCTGATGAAGTGAATTTCCCAAAACTGGTGCATGGTGGAATTGACTCAATACACCCTCTGGTATAGGCTATTATATAGGACAAAAAAGCCATCTAATCCGGTGTCCGATATTACCCGCCGATTGAGTCCCTATTTCTGGAATCCCCTTCAATATTTTACCATTGTCTACAATATAAAAAATATTTCAATTTTACGGCATTTTACTGGCAGCAATTCTGCGAACAAATAATTACAGATAGGGAGTGCCCCCCCCCACCCCGACCGAGACTAGCATAGAGTCCTACATGTTATAAATCTGACCAAAACTTGGAGGCTGTTTTTAAAAAAAAAGTTGCTCCCACAATTTGAGTAATAATGGAAAAATAAGTTTAGTAAATGTTATCCAACTAAAAGTTGGTTTAATAGTAAATTAGATTAGCAGAAAAAACAATTTAAACTCTGCTAAAGTTAGATTTAGAAATAATAGATCTAGTACTAATTTTGAAATTATGAATCGTCTTGGTAAACATTATAAACAGATCAGGATTCACTTAATAATTCATTAACTAGTGATTTTCACGAGTCTGAAATTAATTTAAGCGCAATAAAGCGGCTGGCTTGGATGGGATTTTGAATGAATCTCTAATTTATTCCAGAGACAAAAGTTTGTGTTTAGGTGACGAAAATAAAAAATCCTGTTTTACGGGCCCGACCGACCCTGATTTTTCAGTTTTGCAGAATTTTTTTTTTTTTTTAGTTTTTCCAAAAATCATGTAAAATCAGCCTGTTTTTAGCCCAAATTTATCAATTTTGGCTATTTTTTTTAGAAAATTTGTTTGTAAAAATTTTTCATTTTTTCTCTTGATTTTTCAGATTTTTGGGCTATTTTAGGCCAATTTTGAGCTCCAGCAAAGAAAAAAAATGAAAAAAAAAATTCGCCCGACCGACCGACCCTACTCGAAAGGTCCGCTCGCCCGTAAAACAGGGTTTTCTTTTTTCGTCGCCTTACTCACGATTTTTTTTAATCTGGTTTTATCCCAGATGACTGGACAATTGGTATTATTTGCCCAATTTTAAAGAAAGGTTCACCCTCAGACCCTGACAATTATAGAGGTATATCTATTATTAGTTGCATAGGTAAACTTTTTACTTTGATCCTTAATAACAGAATTTCTAATTATTTAGAGTGTACTGCTATTCTTGGTGATGAGCAAGCTGGTTTTAGGCATGGGTTTTCAACTCTTGATCATTTATTTACTCTCAAGTCTATTATTGATATCTACTTAAACAAAAACAAAAAAATTGTGCATTTATAGATTATAGGAAAGCATTTGACATTGAGTAAATAGAATTAAACTTTGGAACAGATTAATTTCTAATGGTATTAATAGTATAAGGTGCTAAGTGTTATTATTAATTTATATCAAAATGCAAAGTCCTTTCGTCAAGTCCAACTTTGGTACTCTCCAGTTGTTTCCATATTCGTGGAGTTCGTCAGGGATAATCTCTTCCCCTCTTTTTCTATTTAGTTTGAACTACCTTGGAAGAAAGTCTTTAAATCAGTAAGGTTTCTCGTATACTACTTAATCTAGCATGTTATTTATATTTTACTTCAATCGGAGGATATATTAATAGTTACGTACTGAGGCTTATCACGTGAGCTAATGCTGAGATACTACAGTTATGGCAGAATCTACAGAGGAGTGCAAAAATCTCTTGATACTTTGTATGACTACTGCTATAACAAAGATTAAATAGTAAACAGACAAAAATTAAAATATTATTTTTCCTGAGGAAAATATAAATATTCCATTCTTTCTCTTGGCCAGCCACCGGTGATATCCGTTGATGATTGGATGTGTATCTTGGTATAGTTTGTTTAATTATAAGGAAAATTTTGCCAACTCAAAAAATTTATATCAAGCCAACAAGCATGTTTTTCACTTATTTCTAAAAGCATAAAAAAACAACGGGGTCTTTCTTGCCTATTCAACTTCACACTTTGTAATTTTCCCTATTTTACCAATCCTAACATACTGATGTGAACTATGGGCTTTGACCACTGTAAATTGGGCAGAAAAACTTCATCGATTAAAAAGGTTGCAAATTATCTGAAATGCTAAATCAGCTAGCCCCAAACTCCGTTTGGTTTTGGGGGCATTGTCGTTATCGAAATCGAATTGTCAATTTTTGGCCAAACTTGAACATTAAAAAAAATGAATGATATCCTAGGAGTATTGACAACCTTATCTTCAAATTGAATGATTTGCCAAATTTTTCAGTTTGACTGGCCCACTGTGTCAAAAAAAAACAACTTAAACAATCACCGAGTGTGGTTTTAATGAAGTCTGGATTTCACAATCTCCAAACTGCTTGTGATTAAATCCCTATATTAATCAAAGGCTTAAGGACCAATTTGTTCAAAACTGGTATATTCCATTACAACGGTCAGTGCTTGTATCACTTCAGAATATTTTAAAATAAATTTGTAATCGAAAATACCTTTTAACTCATCTCCAAATAAGTTTGCTATTGTTGTTGAGCAATTTAAATGGGTAACACGCACTACCGGTTAGTTACTGGGTCGATTTGATAACAGAACCTTTGATGAAAGACTTTTAGCTTATGTAATGAAACCATTGGTGAATGAATTTCCATGCACTTTTTAATGTATGTTTTTTACGAAGCAGACAAAAACTTCTAAAGATATCATTACCTTAACCCTACGGACTCTAAAATGGCACAATCGTTTTAATACTATACAAGTGTATTTTGATTAAGCTGTGGGCAATTCGATACATCACACAAATGTATTTCTTTTCGTCTTTCCGTTTCCACCACATATGTCTTAGCAATACCAGTTTCCATGTTGTTTGTATTTCACTTTATCTCCCTAAATGGTTATTTTCCTTTTTTATGCATGTACTCTAGTCGTACTCGTAAGGTCACACTTAGTAAGTGCGAGTTTATGTAAAGGTCTCTATTTGCCCAGTTTCCCGGCCCATTTGGCCAAAAGTGCAATAAAACAACAGTTGAACAACTTTACTTTTAAACCCCATATAAAATAAATAGTTTTACTGTCTGAAAGGTCGACATTTTGGTAACGATGTTCACATTTTGCCAAGTTACCTAAGCCCTCATCCCGGCACCCATCACTGAAAAGAAAATGGTTAATATTCCCGGGTTTATCATTTTTATGTGGGACACACTGTAATGTGTTGAGTCCGAAAGCTATCGTAGCACGGATCAATTGTTTCTATCAATTAATTACTGACTAGCGGGGGTCCTCACGCACACTTCGCAGCGCATCAATTATGTTTGCAGACTAGAGGTTCAGCTTTGAATTATGCCCTATCAGATGGATATCTGTCTTTGTTGTGATCTTGTTTTATATCTCCTTTTCACTTTTTAAATACTCTAATAACCTATTAAACCCTATTTAACCTTTTAAAACCTACTTCTTAAAACATCCTCGTTTAATAGGGGAGGGCGTGCTGCCCCGAATAGAAACCACGCCTTTTGGTGGATGTTCGCTACCGTCCATAGCAACGCTATCGAACTTTCTTGCACAAGTTCGATTTTTGTTTCACTGTGGGACAGCGGTCGGCCTGTTTGGGGTCTCGAAAGTCTCAAAAAAAGTCGTTTTTCGCGGAAGGATCAATACAAGAAGAGTGATCGATGTTGATTTTCAAGCCCTGTTTTTTGTGACGAAAACTTGTTGTGAACACAGGTTAGATAGCGGCGATATCCTGTGGAAACTTCACTTTCTGTCACCGGTCACCGACAACTCAGTCTGCCGAATTCTGACGCAGTGGAGGAGTGAAAGTGTCGTCTCCATATCCAAACATGAGCTGAAGTAACGATGCGCGGAGTGACCTTTATGTCAGACTAACCTCCTTCATAATTACAACTGAAAGCAGACAAGTTGGCAAGTGTCATTGGCGTTGAAAAAAGTGAACTCGTATCTTGGATTCTTTGAAAAGCGGACAATCCGCAATAGTTTTTACGTCAATCGCAGCCCGGTTTGATAACGCCTTCATTGCAGTTTCAACAACTTTGAAAAATAACAAGGCAATATTTTTTTGATCAAGAGAAACAAGGAAGCACTAGGCAAAGAACTACAGAAAAAACTTAGTATATGGCGACCTCTCCTATCACTCTTGAGGCAAACTGTCCCTTCCTTGCTCTGTGGATGAGGTAGGTCATGAACATGGGTGAAAATGATTATCAAGCATGAAAATCCCCATTGATGAATTTCCATTATGATGAAACAGGACGTACCTTTCCTTCAGTTCTTCTTCCATCATCAATAATTCATGTTCAGTTTAACAAAAATAAAAAGGCCTGTAAAAAAATTTGCCTTATGTGGCCATGCCATGGCCTAAATCCTGTTGATTGAAGCATGGCAGTTAGCAATATTAGGTAGTGTTTCCTTTCCGTAGCCGTATACGTCAACCCCGGGGTTAGGTAGACGTATACGGCTATATAACCAAAACGGGCTTTGTGGGGTTAGGTAGCCGTATACGGCAACGGAGCGTGTCCACAGTAGATCGGTTATATAGCCGGACACAATCATGCGGACGAACGATCCATGCCACACGATCATTTACGACCGTGAGTGACAACAAGAGATTTCCACATATCAGGTGTCTCAAAATCGATACTACTGATTTTTGCCCTGATGTAAAGCTTTCCATAAACAAATATATCCCGATCTAGAAGGATGAAGCTGAGAAATGTTTCTTCTTCGTTACAAAAATTGTGGCAATTTCTATTTCGTATAGGAGCAAATACGAAAGTTCAGCCTATGTTTATTTGTTTAAACATTGAAATATAAGCATTTAGGAATTAGAATCGCACGGAGTTTTTGGACTTCCCGCTCTGTGCACGGCAAGTTCTGCTGGAGCAAGTCGAATTATTCTAGTACAATGCATAGTCCCATAAGTAAGTTTTTAATTTCTTTTTATTGCTTTTTATCCCATCTCTCTTATTTACTTTTTGCAGATATTGATTTTTTTAAGTGGAAACATTAAATATGATAACGAGATTTCGTTGAAAGTTACATTTTCGATCATAACTTTTTTGCAACGGAAGCTCCCCGATTGTCGTCAATAAACGTCTCGCAAACTGAGTACGGACAAAAGTACATTTTTGCCTATGTAAGGAATTCTTTTATGAAGGCCTAAATGTTTTAACTTTTTCACGATATTTTTTAGCCTATGAAAAGGAAATATGGGAAATACTGTCACTCAGGACATTCCACAAAAAAGCCGAAACATCACAACCACTTCACCAAGATGCAGCTTGGAAAAATAATTTTTTCGAACTCTTACATTTGAAAAAGAGGCACAAAAATACAGAACAGAAAAAAAACGGGAATTTGTTTATTGGCTAAATTGGCTTTAAATGAAGCGGACTGGGATATGCAGTTTTGACGTGACGAAACACACTACACATAACTTGTGTTAAATCCACTCTAACTATATATTCTGTAGTGGTCTTTTGTTCGAGCTAAAAAAAACTTCTATTTCTCTTTGAATTGCCCAATTTGCCGTTTTTACACGCGGAATAATCCCGACATTTTACCGAAGTGTTTCCCAAATCTCCAAACTGCCTTCAAAAATAAGATGTAATATCCATTAACATATTTTCGATAAAATAAAACCTCTGATGATCGGTTAGCAGCACGTATCAGTGCCCAGCGATTCACTCTATTGACACCCACTGATTGACACTGATTGATATGCAAATTAGACCGCATATAGCAGTAACAAAACCGCACAGTCGTGGTTTGAGCGATACAATGTAATTCAAAGCATACTTTGTTATTTCCTTTAACAAATACAGTGCAAGTCAAATTCTGTGAAACGAAAGAGTACGCAAAACTGTTTCAAAAATTCATTGAATCTGTGTCGTTGTTGTCTTAATACAATGCAATGTTTTTCGTAAGAGGAAAAACCTGCATATTTTGAAGGTCGAAGTGCTCAAGACCAAAACAACCTCGTGCACCGGTTTGCGCCCTCTTGAAACAGTGTTTTATATTAGTACGATGTCCTTAAGGATGTGCGTACGGCTACCGAAACACTCCCGGGCTATTTCACCGTTTACGGCTACGGAACCCTGGGGTAGGTAGCCGTATACGGCTCAGGAAAACACTTCGAATAATTAAGTTCGAAGTGTTTCGGTTTAACCTTAGCCGGTTAGCCGTATTATATACGGCTACCTAACCCAGGGTTCGGTTTTAGGTGCCGTTATACGGTTATTTTAAAATAGCCAGGGAGTGTTTCGGTAGACGTAGCGTACGCACCATCTTAGGACATCATCTTAAATTACAAACAATATTTCAGAAAAGCGCAAGCCGGGAAGAGGTTATTTGGTCTGGGGCAATTCGCTTAAAAATAAGCAAGTTTTTCCTCTTATGAAAAACAATATGCATGGCAACAACAACGGGACAAGATAAATGGAAATGTTTAAAATAATTTCCCCTTTACTCTTGTTCCAAAGAATTAGACTAGCACTGTATTTGTGGAATAACAAAGTATTGCTTTGAAGTGCATGGTATCGCTTAAGACCAAGGCCACAAAGAACTGTGTGGAAGTACTAATGTGCATATCAAAACAGTATCAATTGAGGGAATCGCTGGGTTTTTAGCTTGCGGTTTTTGGGTGTTTTGTTTAGTGGTTTTTTCTTGGGGTTGGGTTACGCTTGGCTTCGGCAAGCTTACCTAAATTTTGAAGTTATTTTACTGAAAAAAATAATATTAACGAATATAAAAAATCTTACTTTGAAGCAGGTTTTTTTTTTTAATTGTGGGAACGTCTCGGTAAATGTTGGATTACTCCTACGTGTAAAAACTACCAAATGGGCGGGCTTAGAAGAAGAAAAAAAACACTACCAGATATAGTTTAATTAACAAGCGATATGTATGTAATTTTACGGCAAACCATAACTAGCTCTTCAAGAATTTAATCAAGATATATAGGGATGAGTAATAGATCCCATTAACAAAAATCTCGGTTGTTTGTAAGTTTTTTTTGTCTTTAGATGTTATGTGCTTTGTGTATCTCTAAAACATTTGTTGAATTCTTTGGCCCAGTGAAATTCCCAGTCCAACCCCAACCATGCAGCCATGCTTGGGAGGTTCAGCGTTTTGTGGGAAGGTAAATACATGCCATATTTAGAATTGACAAATATGTGCCAAGTCATGTAATCCTCCTTCCGTTTTCAAGGCATTAAAACAAACTTCACACAATGAAAAAACACTATGGCCTAGGGGTCCATATGTTCCATTTTTTCTTTGTCTTTGTATGGTTGAATTGGTTCCCAAATTTTGAGACACACTTCGTGTCAAGAAAAAGTATCAAGGATGCCTAAATAGAAAAAAAATATCATAAAATGTAAAAAAAAGTGTGAAATCAGCCCGATAGCATAGAGCTATGAGCTACATGTAATTTTAAAAAGCTATGCGCGAGGGTAGCCGATCGAGGAAATTATTTTTTGGCCTAAAAAATGTGTAAAAATCGCCGCCGCCGCATCTAGTTATGAGCTAAATCTAATTTTAAAAAGCTATGTGCGAGGGTAAGGGATGAAACATTAAACTATTTTTTGTTTGGCCTAAGATTATTAAAACTTCTTTTTTGTGTTTGAAAACATCGTTTTTGGTGTCATTTAAATTGTGAAAATTCTGAAACCAAAAAATAAAAAATTTAGACTTGTGAACAATTTAAGGTCGGTATTCTTTTCTTCATTCTGCAAAAAACCAACTGGGGTCAATCGGATGAAGACCAGCAAACATTTTTTTTAAATTTATTTATTATTTCTTTGCTCTTGTAGACAATTCATAAATTTAAGTTGGTAGGTAAATTAAAAGAGGGAGAGAGAGAAAAGAATGTATGGTCAGTGCAGTGTCGTGTTTTACTTTTATGCGCATTGTAACCTTCGGATAAAAAAGACTTTACCAAACCACTTGTATTGGTATAATTTAATTCTTTATTAAAAGAAATACAATCGTTTCTCTAAAAAGAGCTCATGGATTAGTTATGGTCTCGTTTGAAGGAAACGGTTTTAAAATGGAATACAACAAATAGAGTCGCAACCTCATATTTCTAGTTTGGTCTGATATTTACAATATACATATGTTAAAAAAGTAGGCATCATACATTTAAAAAATACCCTCGTCAAAGAGTCATATGTTGTAACACATCATTGAAAGAGGAGTTGCAACAGCCACATATTTCCTGATAAAAGCATCTATGGCGTTAATTATTTAGGCACCAACGGTAGGCTAGGGATCGCAAATACGAAAAACTATTGTGATCCTAATTCCTAACTAAGTCCCAAATTCATAATTTCAATTTCTAGAATGATCACACCGTGCGAAAATCCCGGCGTAAAATAAAATTTGCTTTCTTTCATGTGGCGATCCCTTGGTCGTAATTTGTCAAGCATGACTGTGTCGGCTATATAAACGAAACACTGTGGGACCGCTCCGTTAGCCGTATACGGCTACATAACCACAGGGCCTGTTTTGGATAGCCGTATACGGCTACGGAACCCTGGGTTAGGTCGCGTATACGGCTACGGAAAACACTCCCTAATTAAATGTCGGCCCTCCACAAAGGTCAAGTTGGCATGGATGCATCAGTGAGATGTTTTTGACAACTCGACAAGGACAAGTGGAAGCAAAAAGTGCTTTTATGAATTAGTTTAGCACAGTTTCAACATGCCTGTAAGGCCCTAAATTTTAAATTAATATTTTTAGTTTCTCGTAGTACTACAGACTTGTCTCTGAAAAAGTGTGAGGAGGGAGGTGCGGTTTTTATTTTACTAAAATGACGCTAAAATATGGCTGTTGTCACTGAAAATTTAGAGTACCACTGACTTTCAGCCAGACAGCCACATCAGCATGATCAGGAAAATGTCAAGGTCTTTTTATTTTAATTTTATAAGAATAGACCCCCCTATAGTCGCCGTCACAATTCCTTTTTCTGAACTAGGCGTCTACATACACACGCGCGAGTGCTGCGTGTAACGCGGCATCTATGTATTCCTTTGCGGCGTTGTCATGGTTCTCTCTGGCGGGAATGCCGGCATAGTCTGCGCACAGAGAAAAGGAATTAATGACATGAAAGTGACTGTATACTGTGGTGATAGGGCCATTAGCTAGCCATTCCAAAATTTCAGGATTAAAAAAACATTAATTTAAGAAAATAGGGGGGGCCCGCGCTTTGGGCGGCGGGGGCTCTGCTATTTGAGTTGAACGGGAGCGATCACTGAAATAAGCGATCATGAAGCAGGACCCACTATGCATGGCGAGACTGCACCAAACCCGTAACCCGGAACTTTAGGGGGGGACTCCCCGAGTAGCAAATGTTGTATTTTAACACTTTAATACCTCAAATTCCCGTACCTATCATATCCTATGTCATTCTTACAGTGACCAATTTCTCAAGGGAAACAGTCAACGAATAATTTAATACTGATAACTTCCGTATTTTATTTTGTTTCTGTTTTTTTTGAAAATAATAAAACTTCAAGAGTTAATCCAGTATAGTTTACGTGTTACTTTTTTAAAAAGCAAAGGTAGGCCTATCTCCCGTGGGTAAGCTGTAGTTCCGTTTCCACATATTTTTTCATAACTCCTCAAACTCCCAATAATGTTCTCGCCATGTAGATGCCACCCCCGTCCAACACGTAGTCGTATTTTTTATTCATCGTAGTTTGCCGCATATCTGTAAGCTAGGCCTATATAGTCTATTTTCTAAATATTAACAAGTCAAGTATTTCCCCCCCCCCCCCCAAAAACCCAGTAAATTTTCAGTATATTTTTTTCAAAAAACCCTGTGGGCGTGGGGTAACCCGTATAGTAATCCATTACATACAACAAATCCAAAGCGAAAATAAACATAAATTTCTTTCTCATTTCCCAACACCGTTGCACATAACCTGTAGAGACCTGTAGTTATTTGCGTAACGCATATAGCGTCCTACGCGTTATCGCCAGTTGGCACGCGAACACCCGTCGCAAAGCTCACGCATACGCGCCGCTTAGTAACGCGTACCAACCAAATGGTTGCCCGCGTCACCACCCGTCGCAACGCACCACGGATACGCGCCGCTTAGTAAAGCGTACAAACAAATGGTAATTTATCAATAGCAACCGAGCACATTTTCGTTGATTTTTTTCAGTATTCTTGAACGGATTTCGCCTCCCCAATATTGCGCTAACCCGTCAGGTATCCTCATGCACCTTTCACGTGAATTTGGTGCAATCTGAACGAAAAATGGACAGGCCTTTTACGAACATACATACACACAATACATACATACATGTACATTAAACATTAGCCCCAATTTTAGTATGATTGCAAAATAAAAAAAGTTTGGACATCTTAAAAAGTGACGAGGGAGAGCTACGAGATCGATAATTTTTTTTATTCGGCCTACCAGGATTTTTTTAGGGGAGGGTGATTTTTTTTCAAAATGGGAGGCGGCGAATTTGGCAAATGGGCCTTTTTACTGAAAATTGTATCCTTTTATTATCGAGAAACAAGCATCGTCCTCGAGTCAGTGACATCATGTAAATTAACATTAAATTGTGGCATGGATTCAAATTGCTGACGTGTCACGCACAAGCGCATATAAAGACGGTGTGAAAAAATGCAAAACTGTGAACATGTTGATATCACTGAATCGAGGCATGTAAGAGAGTAGACTATCCAGGACGTAATTGTTCTCTTTGTGCGGGGTTTTTGCCGTTGCTAAAGCATGTGCTGCAGTGGGCACGCACACACGTACGCGCCTGTTTGGATTGTTACTCGCGCCCGTGATGGTGGTTTAAAAATTAGCGATGTTGTTGTTCATCTTGTTGCTATGCTGAGGGGTGAATTGGCTTGCGGACGGTCGTGGACTTAGACGCGCAATTTGCAGAGAAAAATAAACTCTGGGATACAGTTTATTGGTTGTACACAACTGTACACAAAGTATTTGCACCTCAGAAAAAAAAATCAGAATCACAACTGATTTCAAAGTGTACCAGCGGGTTCTTAAACCACCACATGACATATTGAAGGTCAAACGTTGTGTGTTGCAAACAAATGTTATTCCCAGAATCCCTAGAGGTGAAAAAAAATTTGATTTGAATGCCATGTTCCCTAAAATGGCAGCATTAATGAGCTGGCGATAGATAAGCTTGACGAGTGCACATAAGAAGGAATACAGACACAGGAACGACACAAATGCACTCCCAAATAGGAGCTAAATGATTGTACGGTTTGTTAGGGAAAAGTTTATGGGAGAAAAGTGCAGTGGCTTGTGTGGACAAGAAATGAGATAACGTCAATGGAAGGGACGTGGAATTGTGAGACATCCGCATTACAATTTGCATGATAAATCATGTGGTTGCGCAAATCATGCCTGATTACTTATTCCACATTCCCTACAAACAGTATAATTGTCAACGGTATGATAAAAAAGTTCTTTTCAAGTTACCACGTGACCACTTTCTTGTCATTCAATTTCTCGAGTCCAACAGCGATGGCTTGCTCTCATCTTCCATTGACACTATCTCATTTCCGGTCCCCACAAGCACCTGCACTTTTCCGCCCGTAAACATTGAGAGTAAACTCCAGCAATTCATTAAAAGTGTCTATCTTGGGGGGAGTCATTTCTGGCGTTTCTGTTTCTGTATTCCTTCTGAGGTGCACTCTGCAAGCTATCTATCGCCAACTCTTTTAATCCGGCCATAATTTAGTGACAACGGCAATCAAATCAAAATAATTTTCGCACTCTAGGATTCTGGGGAATAACATTGTTTGAAAAAAAACACAACTTTGACTTCAATGGCGTCCATGTGTGGTTAAGATCTGCTGGTACACTTGAAATCATTTTGTGATTATGATTTTTTCTTAATGGTGCAATACTTTGTACAGTGTATGTATTAACAATTTCTATAGGCATGATAGTCTACCTACATGTCAATGTGGCTGTTTCAATCTCACCGTTGTGTTGCATATTGTTAGTCCCCCAAGTGGGATTTCCCCTGCTCTATGATTTGACAAACCGATGATTACCACGTAATGTGGAAATGTGATGCTCGAAAGCCTTTGCTGACAAAAAATAAGATTTGTTTTCATTTTTTTTTTATTCCAAATAAAAGTGATCTTTGCTGTTCATATTCCCGAAAATACTAGTCTACAACAATTTTCGTCAATATTTTTAATATTTTTCTTTCTGCAGAAAATTTGTTTGTGGGATCTGTATTTTTTCTGACTCCTGATTTATATTTTCTGGAGTGGCGTTCCCACGTTCCCTGTGGATTTCTGCCCTGTGGTTTCTGCTGGTTCAGGATATATTTCATTGGAAAATCTAATCTATTCCTTCCCAAAATTTCAGCGATTTCACATTTGTGTTTTTAAGGGCAAGTACTTTGGATCATACAGTTCCATAAAAAAAAAGACCACTGCAAATGCAATGCGTTAAAATGTACTTTAACATCCACTTTAATTTGAAGGTTTTTGGCTATATTTTTGTACATGTGTGTTGAATTTTAGGTGCTTGTTCCATTGCGTCAAATCCAGAACCTGATCTATTGGCCCCCATTCGTAGCTCAAGATTCCTGAGGCACGTCATAATCTCAAGAGCAATGTCTATGTGGTTGCTGGCCAATCAAAGGCAAGACATTGCTTCCATTGCCGTTGGATCAGAAAGAGTTGGCAGAGAATGGAAGCAGCAGAAGAGGGAACAATAAGTCTTGAAAACATTCTATTAAGTTGCAAAATGTTTCTAGATCAGGTGTTTTCGGTATAATTTTTGTTGTAATGGCATGTCAATTAAACCTTTGTCCTGAGGAATCATACATGTAGCTACTCCTTCAAAAGCGGACAGTTTCTCAAACTTTCTAATGGTGAACTACTACTACTAAACAAAGTTTTAAATCCTGTTTTATCCCCGTCAACGGGGTGCCGCGATGCACCTCACATTTGCAGCAACCGCCCTTACACCGTCCTTCCATTTGCCCGATCAATGCATCCTCCACCTCAACCCACCCTCCTACTCTCCTCCTCCACTTGCTTTCTCCATGTCTTCTTTGGACGTCCCCGCCTCCTCAAACCTCCACCTCACCAAAAGCCCTTCTTAACACCTGCTTGTTATCCTTCCTCAACACATGCCCATACAAACGTACACTATTCGCCTTCGCCAACCGGCATCGCCTCTTCCAAACCCAACTCGCATCAAATCCTCAGTCTTCATCTTGTCCATCAACTTCACACCACACATCACTCTCTCATTGCTCTCTCTGTCTTCCTCAGATCTCAGAATCCCCATCTCATTTTCTCAGACACCACGTCTCACTCACACATCACTGATCTTACACACCTCTTATACACCCTTCCTTTCATCTTCAAGATATCTTTTCCCGTGCAACAACTCCCCACATTCCCTAAACTTCACCCGCCATACCTCACTCTATCTGTCACAGCTACCCTCGCGCCACCAACGATAACCCGCCCCCACCGGACCACCGGACGGTGCAGAATACTATGAAGGAGTTAAGTGACCCAGGGTCGGGAACACATGCCTAAGAAAAGAGAGTAAGCGCGCGCCGGGGGGAGCATCCACCACCCCCAATAACCTTATCGCCCATAGGTATTTGAACTACTTCACTGACTTCCATCCCCCGTCCTCACACAACTTTTCCTCCGTTCCACATCACCTCCACTCCCTTCTCACATCTTCTGCAAACAAAATTCTTTTTGCAAACAGGGGCCTCTCTCTTCATCGTTGTGCATCTCCCATGGATCCATTTCCACATTCCTCACACCACACTGAATTTGCTTTTACTCCTCTTCCCACAACACCACATGGTCTACCTTACTCCTACCACCTCCCTTCACCCCACTCACCGCACTTTTGTCTTCCCCAGGTTTGTTTGATTTTTTTTTTCCATTGTTAAATCAAAACCTGTTTGATTTTTTTTTCCACGTGTCAAGGATATGGTTTCAAAGCATGTATGATCAAAAATCTGGCCTTTTTAGAAAATTCCCACTATTTATTTCCTTGGTTGGCTTGGTGCCTTTAATGTTTCACTTGCCCCAGGGCACACTTACTATGATCGGGGTCTTGTCCACGCCTTGAGTTGTCATTATTGACTGGAGCCATCAGATCCGAGATTCCTCAAAAGAGACTCAGCCCAACCGCTACTGGAGGGATTGAACCCAGGACCTGTGTGGAGTTTGCAGTCTGGAAGGCAAGTCTGAGAATCTAGATTGCATCTTTCAACAGCTGAGAGACCCCAAGGTGCGCAAGATGAAGGAGCTTCTGAGGGGACAGCGAGCAAGTGATCTGCCTCTTAAGAATATTGAGAGAACGATGTAGAAGCTTTTCGGTGTTAAGGGATTCAACATACTTAAAAATATTATAAAAAAAGAAAAATTAAAAAAAAAGTGTTTGTTTAGTGATGGTTTGTTTTTTTGGTGAGTAAGAGTTGGATTGAGAAAAAACATTTAATTTTTTTTAATTTTCTTGTCAAAACCAAACCTTCGATATGTAATTGTTTGTGTTAGTAAAGTCTAAACAATAACTGTGACAGGAGGAGTTTTTGAGGATACAAAGGACATCGCCGGCTAAGGAATGGAGGATGCTCTTATTTTATGAAGAACGGGTGAACTTGGAAACGTTCCACATTGTAAAGCGACATGTTTTTTCAAAGTTTCCTTTTGCTGTTTTTCAAAAAATCCCACTTTAATAAATTCCCCAATAAGTACGGTTTTATGGCAAATGAAAAATTATACAGGCTTCAATGTGTAATTGAAATTTCCCAAATATTAAACCCTTTCCCCCTTAAGGACACCCACAATGCCGCTTTGCAAGGATGTGCGCCATATATTATTTAGCAACTATATATGAGTGGCGGTCTGGCTCTTGGGGGATGAAAAGTCCCCATTTTTGCATTTTTCGTTTTCTGGGGGGGCCTGCACACTAAATGGAATTCAAAAACAAACAACCCTATTACATATACCTCCACATTCACTATGAGGCAAGGCATGCTAAGCTACCAAGGGCTCAGTTCAGTAGCCTTGGATGGGCACATGTTAACAACAGCTGACCATGCATGTCCTCGGTATCATAAATCATACTAAAATACAGGGGGTGTATTTGCTCAATACAATAGTGAATGAAAGCTATTGAACTGCGCCATGGGAATTGTGATTTTATTAGCGTTGCTCGTCTTATAAAATAGCGCGGTCATGGGCCATTGTATTGTATTCCAGAGTCTGCTAGCTTGGTATGAAAGCTTATGAAGACGGTCATGTAATCCCAATCTTAGCAGCTTAGGTATTTGGGTATTGTTATAAAGGGCTGCCTCGTGTAACCTCTTTGTAGCTTATGAAGGACAAAAGGTCTATCTAGGCATCACTTAAAAGCTCCATAACAAATGGCAGCTATGCAACATCTTCCTGTTTCTTCATTTGAGTAATAAATGGTCATTGAAATGGAGGCATGCTCTAAGCTTTGCTTTTTCCAGAGAGCATGCCCCTGAAGTTTCTCATACTTTTTTAATTTTGTCTTGTTACAAGTGTATTTTGGGGCTAAAACACCCTGCGTACATGATAAAGTAGTTGTCAAACACCAACTCAAAATTGATGGTGAAATATAGCTATTATGATTATAGAGGGCCTCCTTCTCTCCTTATCCAGCGATGTCCTTTCTCTCAAATTACACTGGATCTGTTGTAGACCACCTACCGAGAATGTTTTAAAAGTTTACTGGACAAACAAGTACAAAAGAAAACCTTGTTTTTGAACTTGCCTGCTATCGTAATCGTCCCCATAGAAAACATGCTTTGAATTTCTCTCGTGCACGACAGAAAATACTAAATCATCATCTTATTACATAAGCAAGCGGAAGTCCGGCGTTTCCTTCATGTATCCAAACATTGGTAAGCATTCCACATATGCAAAAACCCCAGGGTTCAACAATTTGAGGGCTTCTTTAAGTTCTTTCTGGAAATGTCCTTGTGTCTCGTTAAACACAAGGCTGGTATCTGAAAGGGAGACTAACTTTAGTCCTGGTTTTAAACCCTGGTTAGTCCTACAGAGGGGACCTTTTTCTCTCTTACACATACTCTAAATTTGCTGTAATGGGTGAGAAAATTCCTCATGATGGGCTGAAACGCCCATCCATGAGGAATTTTCTCACCCGTTACATTTAAAACTTTTCGTATTTTGAAATGGAAAAAGGTCCCCTCTTGTCAGGACTAACCCTGGTTTAAACCCGCGTCTAAAGTTATCTCCCTTTCAAATACCACCCACGTCAATTTTAATTATGGAAATACATCTTTCGGGGCTACTTTTAAGGAGAGTGAGCTATAGCTCCCCTACAGCTCTTCTTTAATCACTTTGTAGGAGAGGGATACACTATTAAATTTTGATTAGCTCATTTGCACACATTTTCCTTTAAGATTGTTCTTCATCATGAAATGTGACTGTACTTTTCAATACAGAAAGTCTACACAGCCATTAAAAATCAAGTAGTGTAAATTGGGAAAATGTGGGTGCATTGTCCTTGTACTTAATAAATACAATGATTAAAAAATAGGTTGTCTTTTTTTCAATTTATTACTTTCTTGAAGTTGTGGCAGGAGGAGAGAAACATGTATATATGGTCCACCAAACCCATCCATAGTGCTAACACTGTGTACAATACAATGGTGCAAAATATTTGTTTTTAAAAAGATATCAAAGTCTAATATACTGTTAGAAGAGTCCTTCGGACAAGATTTTTGTATTGTGCCACAGCCATGTGTCCACCGCCCCTTAATTTGGCAGCCTTAAAGGAGAACGCTTCCAACGAATACTATTAACAATATACACATAAAATAATTTTGACCACATCTTCGCGTGGTTTCATAGAAAAAAGGGATTATATACCCGAACACGAATAAAACCATCTAGTCTGTACCATGTGCTATTAAAAAAAAATCGCGTAGTGTCTACTGTTATGATACGACCGGCACGTTAGGTCATACGCATAGGAAATACACATTATAAAGCATCATGCGTGAAAGTGTGTACATGTATGCCGCTACTGTGCCGTCCGTATTGCATAACACAATACATATCTACAGTAGCGCGAATTTCAAATGCGCATGGTCAGACAAATGCTTTAAATTCGTTTTATGTTATATAATTTTCCGTTTTCCCATGACACACTCCGTATTTGTTTCATAATTGGTTTTATTTATAGCGTATATTGTGAAGTTATTCTTGATACCGGTTCTCCTTTAATTGAATAAAGTGCATGTTGAAGATGTGGTGGCAGAATATTAAATTCTCCCAACGCCTGCTTGATGTACAGGTTACTCATGCAGAAACCCTTATGACGAGCACATACGTTCTTTGGTGGCTCTGCGTTTTTTACCATCGAAAAATGCACTTGCCTCTGATTGGGCACCGAAGCGATCTGCTGCTGCTGTTTACCGACCACTCGCCATATGGCGCCTGATGCTGGTTCCCCTTTTAACACCAGGAAGTAACGCCCCCTTTGTCAAAGGTTCTGTCCCGTGGGAGGAGAGGGAAAAAGGGAGGTAGTGGGGTGGTGGGGTGAGGAGATTGAAGTAGATAGGAGAGTGGAGGTAGAGGGATGAGGGTTGGGCTGACGGAGCCTCCTTCTCTTCCCTTCTTTTTTTTCATGTAGCAAAAGGAAACTACTTTGAATTTTGTTTTGGGGCAATTGATAAATGTAACTGTGTGGAGAAGTGGGTTCGTGTGAGGAAATGGGTTTTAATAATAAGTTTGCTTTTGTTTGTGTTTGTTCCTTATAAGCACTAACAGAAGCACAGGATATCAACACACACTTGGCACCATTGCAGCGCTTCTTCGATGAACTGGAGCAAGTTGAATTTCCTATCTGTGCAAGTATTTACCACCCATCATGCAATGTCCATCTGCCTGATTGGCGTAATTCCTGACTACTACAGACACACCACCCAGGATCATTGTGTTCTCTTGCCAGATATCTGTAATCATAATATTGAAATGGGTAAGTCAAAGTAAGTGGAATATCCCCATCTGGTCAAGATCTTACTGCCCATCATGCATGTCATTTGTCTGATTGTCAGCAATTCCTGAGTTACTACAACACACCTCCCAGGGATTATTGTGCTAACTGCAGAGATCTGCAATCATTCAATTATATGTTGCCCAATTTTTTGTCCCCAAATTTGTCAAATCATATCATTGAAATGGTAGGTCAAAATTATTAAGGGATTTTGTGGTTATAACCCATTTGTAAATTGATTGGGGTAAGGCACAACTAGTTCTGCTCTAACAAACACAATTCCCTGTTTTTGGGCCAACCAGTCCTACTGGTGAAACAAACCACATAAACATTTTTGAAGAAGAATTTGAATCAAAATGCACACATTTACTGTTCTATGTTTGAGCTTTTCTTGTTATGTACATCTGTATCAACTTTAATCTGAACCATCTCATGGTCATCCTGAAGATTTGACATAATTGACACACATTTACTTGGTTCTTATGTTGAGCTTGTCTGTTTTTTATTCAAATCTGTATCAACTTTTAAAATCTGAACCATCTCATTTCAATCCTTGAAGATTTGAACATAATTGAACACCTTTACTTGTTCTTATTTTTGAGCTTGTCTTGTTATGTCCCAAATCCTGTAGCAACTTTAAAATCTAACATCTCAGGTCTCTGAAAGATTTGAACATAATTGACAAACATTTACTTGTTCTTATGTTTGAGCTTTTCTGTAGTTCAAATCTGTAGCAACTTTAAATCTGAACCATCTCATGTCCTCCTGAAGATTGGAACATAATTGACAAACATTTACTTGTTTCCTTTATTCTTGAGCTTTTTTTTGTTATGTCAACTCTGGTAGCAACTTTAATCGACCATCTCATGTCATCCTGACGATTTGAACATACTTACACACATTTACTTGTTCTTATGTTTGAGCTTTTCTTGTTATGTCAAATCTGTAAGCAACTTTAATCTGAACCATTCCATGTTCATCCTTACGTTTTGAACATATTGCCCACATTTCTTGTCTTATGTTTGAGCTTTTTTCTTTTTTTCCGAAAATTATCAATTATCAAAAAACATTTTTAAATCTGAACCATCTCATGTCATCCTTGCAGAGTTGACCAATAATTTGACCACATTTACTGTTCTTATGTTTGAGCTTTTTTTTTTCTTGTTATGTCCAATCTGTACCAACGTTAAATCTGAACCATCTCATGTCATCCTGAAGATTTTGAACACATTGACCCACATTTAACTTGTTTCTTATGTTTGAGCGTTTTCTTGTTATGTCAAATCTGTAGCAACTTTTAAAAATCTGAAACAAATCTTCATGCATCCTGACGAGTTGAACATATTGACACACATTACTTTGTTTTCTTATGTTTGCGCTTTTCTTGTTCTGTCCAAATCTTGTATCAACTTTAAATCTGAACCATCTCATGTCATCCTGAAGAGTAATCTAATTTGACACACATTGTTACTCTGTTTCTTATGTTTTACTTTGTCTGTATGTCAAATCTGTAGCAACTTTAATCTGAACCATCTCATGTATCCTGAAGAATTTGAACATAATTGACACACCTTTACTTGTTCTATGTTTGAGCCTTTCTTGTCATTCACATCTGTAGCACTGTAATCTGAACCAGCTCATGTCAATCCTTTAAGATTTGAACATAATTGACACACATTTACTTGTTCTTAGGTTTGAGCTTTTCTTGTTATGTCAAAGTCGTAGGCAACTTTAAATCAGAACCATCTCATTGCATCCTGAAGATTTTGAAATAATTGCCCACATTTACTTGTTCTTATGTTTTGCTTTATTTTATGTCAATCCGTATCACCTTTAATCTGAACCATCTCATGTCATCGTGAAATTGAACATAATTGAAACATTCGTGTTTTTTCATGCACCACTTTCTTGGAGCCAGGCGAGATCTTCAAACTTGAACAGAAGAATCCTTAGAGAATTCAAAGTTGCCATGACCGTGCTGCATGGTTCAAAGGATGTCACTTGAACAGAGCCAAACTGAAGGAGTACTTCAAAGACAAGGACCCACTGGAATGGGAGTCTTGCTTCACCATTATTATTTGCAATATTGATAGTACATGGAGAGCTGGAAACCTCTAGAGGTAAGATCAAATGTCAATACATGCATTGGCTTCATATTGGTGTGAGTCAAATGTATTTTGCATTGTTGTGAACACAAACTTCTTCCTTTAGTCTCTACTCATTCAGACTTCAACTATACGGCAGGGGGTAGGACCGATCTGCTCGATTGGGATAGGGATTTCCGAACGGTCATTTGGGGATTTGCCACGTGCATTTACTATGGCATCTCGGTCCCTTGACTTTAAAAAATCATCTCTTAACCTTTGTTCAAAGATCTTGTAATATCACGATAAATTTAGAAAAAATTATTGGGCTTCAAAATCCGTCTGGGGTTAGTGGATACCCCGCTGCAAAATAGTGTAATTTCCAATGGCGGTCATTTAGATTTATATTCGTGACGCAGGTCTAGTCTTTAGTCACATTCTGTGTGTAACCGTTCGTATGCGTAAGAGCTCCCTCCTACCGTTAAGTCCTTGAAACAGACTAACACCTGGAAGTTGATGCCGATTTTGAATCTGCTGTTGCTGTTATGTTGGTGTCCTACCCCCCTGCTATTTTTTTTTTTTTTTTTTTAAAAACTTTTTAAATAGATTCTTAAAAACAAATGGACTTCATTTGTTCATACCCTCTCAATGGAGGATGCTTTTTACAAGTCAAAACAAAAGGTAACATTTCACGAATGCAATGACAATTTTTATAAATTTGTAGTTGTGGACACAAGATTTCCCAGGTTGTTTGTCCATCAAAATGTGCATGCATATCACGTGCCTTATTTGCAATCAATCCTTTTGGCTATTTGTTTTGATTGGCTAATAATGACAAAGTAAAACCTGTTGTAGAAGCCAATGACTACTTCAGATGAAACTTGGTATGTGGGGTATTGGTATCAGAATTACCAATGTGGTCTGTCTTTACATCGTACATCATGTATTAAGTACTATTTGTTCAAATTATGTGTGTGAGGGCGAGCGGTGAAAGTAATCGATGAGGGAAAGGAAAGGGGTAGGGTGATGGTTTGGGGAGGGTTGCAACAACAAACATTCTATTTCAATCTGGACTGCAACTATGATTGAAAAAACCCAGTTGAACTGATTTTAGCTGATTTTTTAAAGCAAGCGGAAACAAAGTTAGAACAGTTTCACCTTGGAAGCTATGTGTGTAGGTATTCCAGTACATTTAGTGTCAATCACTGATATTCAAGGGCAAGCCTGGAAAAAGTGCAGAACTGGGAACCTGGTTTCAGTGAAATTTGCCTATTTGGAGGGCAATTTTTGTCATAGAAATACATAAGATTGAAAGGAAATTTTGCATTCTTGGAGGAAATTTTGATTGTGTTCCCGGGAAATTTGCATTCCCTGTTCAAGGATGCCAGTTGAACTACAATACTTTGCTTCTCTTTGAAATGATTTGAGACTACAGTGGAGTTCAGCAAGCTGGAGAAGACCGAGATGGGTGGTTGAAGGTAAGATGTTTGAGCACACAGGTGAGAAGATTCATGAGGAGTTCAAGAAACAGTCAAGGTGTTTGCAGAGAGGACATACGATGCATTGGATCCACAGTGTCAGGTAACTGGCATTTTTTGTTTGGTGTAATGAATATGATCAAATAGGACTCACAGTGATAAAAAAAATTGTGATTAGGCATAAAAAAAATATGTTTGTTTGGCGTAACAGAGAAAAAATATAAGGGTCGGTCAGATTTTTTTTTAATTTTTTTTTTTTTTAGATCTCAATGTTTTACTCTAAAATGAATACAAGATGCTACTATTTAAAGCTTTTTTTCAATGACATAGCAAAGATCTTTTATTTTACTTGTTTGTTATTTTTTTCGTCTTTGTGTTGGTAAAAAAACCCCTTTTTTTAATAGTGGATGAAAATAATGGGTCGGTCGGCAGAATATTTTTTTTATTTTGTGCTAATTGCATAAAAACTTTTGAGTTGGCAGGTTTTTTTAGGGTCGGTCGGGTTACACCAAACAATTTTTTTTATGCCTTAATAAGGAAAATTCCATCCAAATGACCCTTTGTTACAAATAGCAATGCTTCAATTTCCACTGAAATGCACAAAACAGTACACCCTGGATTTTTTTTTGTTTTCTTGGGGGAGTTTTTCCTCCTGTGTACCCGTAGGTGCCACAAGCAGCTGTGGATCACAAACCCTTTTGATAGAATCAAATGTTTTCATGTTTGTTGGTGTTGGGTATGTGACAATTGGCTTATATAGTCCAAATACTTAAATGTTTTCAGTGGCTTATGTAGTAACCTCTTTGACCACCTTCTAGCTTGAACACCAAGAATCAACAACCTTAATGGAATTATTTTGTAAATGTTATGGAATTCATAATTGTGAGGGGAAGGTGGTCAGGTAAACCGGTTAGGTTACAGAAACACCCAATGATTTCAGATTTAGCATATAGAATTAAAGATTTAAATACTTGTAACTATATTAATTTGCACAGGAGTTTGCTGATGACTATGACGCCTTTGAGAAGCAGGTGTTTGATCTGGATCGTCGTCTTGGCTCCATTCTGTGCCAAGGATTCGATGACTCTGCTGGCTTAGAAAGTGTCTTCAAGGTGGGTAGAAAAATCACACGCTGTATGTGCATAGTTTTGTGGTCTGGCTTGAAGACAGGTAATGATGTTGAAAGAACATGTCACGGTTTAAAACAAATGATTTTTGATGAGTTCAATCAACCTGTGTGACTTAATCTGACCCATTATCCCCTGGGCCCTTCCACCTATAATACAGTTTGTCTGGTTGGCTCATTACAGGACACAACATGAGAGGGCCCTCAGAGTAACCAATCAAAAAAATGCTTCTATATCTCTGTGTAAAAACCATACCACTAGTCTAAGAGTATCTCTGATTTGCTCATTACATGATATTATGTTCCAAGTAGCTGAGGAAGGGTGACAGGCATGTTTTAAGAAGGGGTTTTGAGTTTAATAATTGCCTATATCCCAATTTCATCATTGCCAACACTGTATGGTGAGAAATGTTCATTTTAGAGACTGGATCTAAAACATACTGCATTTGTGTAGAGAAATGGCTTATTTGTCTTGTACTTTAATCAGTGGCATAACCAGCTTTTTCAGGGGGGAAAGGGGGGCACATATATTTTCAGGGGGCAAGCATATATTAAAATTTGTTAGAATAGTATAGGCCTATGTTTTTTTCACTATAATTGGCATGTGTGCAAAAAATCACTAATTTTTCAGGGGGGGGGGCAAGATTCCTCACAAGGGGAAAGCTGCCCCCCTCTGGTTACAACACTGACTTCAATGCTGAGCATGATGAACCTGCTACTTAAAGAATGTAATATTGTTCAAATCTTCCTTGTATTAATTTGTGTGTTTGTCAGCTCTGTTTATTTTGCTTCTGTAAAGCATTGTAATCTAACTTTTACTTATACCAGATGCTTGACTGCTACGGTCCCATGCTAGACCGTCCAGTCATCAAAGATGACTTTGAAAACAAGTACCCGGAACTACTAGTCATGTACAGCAATGACTTGGATAGTGCCAAAGGAATATACGACATGCACATGGCATCTATAGAGGCCTTAGATGGGAAACCACCGCTCAATAAAAACATGCCTGAAATAGCTGGGGCACTGAAGTGGTCCCATCAGCTCAAGGCTCGCATCGAGCATCCCATGACATGCTTCAAGCATTTTGAACAACCGTAAGTAGTTTTGAAGAAGCCTTTCCTTTTGTCATATTATAACTGTGAGAAAATGCAATATTGAGAAATTATGCTTTAATGTAAATTTATAACATGTAGTTTATCTCGTGGTGTAGGTTTCCTTCCCTCTTTGTACATTTCTTGTACTTGAGAGGGCGCTTTTGTGTCGGGTGAAAAACAGCACCGTAAATACTCTCAATAGTTGCTATAAACTGGTAAGATATTTACTTCAGTCAGTGTTATCAGTTGTCTCCAAACAAGACTTGAAATTTTTTGCAAGGTATTTAGTTCATTGGTGATGTTTTTTAAACTTTTCAACAGTTAGTAGGCTGTTTTTAGGTAAAAAATCACAGTTGTTGCACTATTTGTGCATTGATCAATTTTCAAGTCCAAAAGTTACACTATCCTTCCATTTATAATACAGGTAAGTAAAACATGGCTAATCTGGATTAATAATTCAAAATTAATGTCTAAATTTTAATGTACATGCATTCTTCTTCTTCTTCTTGCGTATGAGCAGAGAAGATGTAAGGAAGAGGAGATGTATCGCCAGGCACTTCAAAGACTATATGTGTGCAACCGCGGGAGGTTCCGCTATTGGATTTCAAGTACCCAATTAGGAATTAAGTCACAAAGTCCCGCGGAAGCTTAGATCGATTTGGTCAGAGGTCGTGCACGGCACCTGCGCACAATATAGGTTTCCAATGTAAACAACAAACCCACAGAATGCAAGCACTGACCGCTCATTTCGAATTATGTAGTTCTCACGTTCCACTTGAAAATAGGGGGAAAAGAAATCCTACTACAGATACTATTCCGTTTTGTTGATTGAAAGATTTAATCATAAATTCATGAAGAGATATAGAGACACAGAATCGGCAAAAGTGAATTGTTATGCTCGGTAAAAATGCCCCGCGAAACGCACGCGGATAGTATTAACAAATTTGACGTGAACGGTGGCCCGGGGGGGCCACGTGTTGGAGAACTGCCCGCCGCGCCGGCGTCTGCGTCCCGATAAAAAGTGAATACCATTTCGAATTTATCAAATTCACATCTTTTATACCAATATACTGTACAGGCATTTGTATCGCACCACCACGGGCCCACCAAAGCATCAATAAATTCTTCTGGGGTTTTTAATTTCATGATGGGGGCATAATTTTTAACTTTACATTGGTAATACCGCGCTTTTTCACCGTGTGACAAAATGCATGAAAAGTAAACACACAAAAAAAATGATTCGGGAACCTTTGCCTTAGAAGTTTATTCGCGAACGACTCAATGGTGAAATTGTAATCTTAAATAAACTTGACTGTAAAAAAGGTCACATATGGAGATTAGGCTATGAGACCCCGTACTAAGGAAAAATAAACCCCAGATCACTTCGTGACCCAGACCTTTTTCGATATTACAATTTTTATTTTACCATGCGCTGCATATTTGGCATTTCAATCATAGGTATACGATATTATATAATTCCCCATACTTGATAATCCGCAGAAGCTATCGGACCTAGCTAAATTCACAACCTTATTCCCTGTACCATATTGGCCTCATAAAAATGCCCTGGAAATACCCGCACTTAGCCTACATCCTTGCCGAGATGACCTAAAAGCTCCTAAACTTGAATTCGGTCTCAAATTGTGTCAAATTTGTTTAAGCGCACATGCATACAAGATACCGAAAAAAATCAAAAATCAAATAGGGAACGAGTGCCAATTTTGTCACCTCACTACAAAAATTTTGTCGCTTCTTGTCACCGCAAAGGTTGCGGAATTTTGGAATAAAGGCACCACACCATCGCCTTCGTAGTTCCACGTGGTTTCATTCACAGGAAAATGCTCGGAACTGATAAATGGTGAAAACAGGACATATCTCCTCAAATTCGCCAAATTATACCTTACAAAATTGCCCTATGACTCACTATGATTTCACGGTTCAGAAATAATCAAAATTCGGCCGGATTTGATGGATTTTCAATGAAATATTCCTCTCTTTTTTGGAGTAAACTAATCGCGAATCGAAGACACCTAAATACGACTGTATGCAAACCCGAAGTACGGTAAAACTCTTGTTTAGAAATAACTTCTAGAAACACCCTGGTGCCCATGTACACACGCTCTGTTATTTCCTCAATAAATACCATTTTGCGCTCGAGGTCGTATTGTGGAGCGGTCGCACAGATCCCTGGAAGAGGCCCCGTTCAAGTGGATTGTTTTAGTGCGTGATCAATAGGTAGTGAATAGATAAAGCAGGCTTATCTAGCGAGTCTCGCAGCGATACCCTCTCTCCTTCATCTTTCTCTGGTATGAGGCAGAACTAAATGTTGTAACGTTGGATCCATTCCACTGTTGATTGGTTGGGGTTTGAGCCTCTTTATCCACCGGCGGACGAAAAGGTAGGGCACTCATTAAATGTGATCCGCAGATGGTGATGGAGAGCCACATTGGCAGGCTGACGCAGCCCCCATCGGTGCATATTGCTATTGGAGCGACCGACTCCTGCGCGATTCCGGTTTAAGGTGACCCATTCCTTGCGTGGGGATTGCGGCCAGGTGGTAGTTCTGTGTTAGGTGTTAATAGTGAGTTGATTGGTCTTGGACTGTCTAGCAGGCAGTATTCCATGTCTGTGTAAGAGTTGGAATGGCGAAAGGAGAGTTCAGCAGCGTTGTCGACAGAAAGGTGGGCGAGAGCACAGTCTCTGCCTGCTGAGCTGGTGATTCTTTGACAGTGTATGCAGCAGGTGCTTGTTGTCCAGTAGGGTCTTATTCACTAGTTTGTGTGAGTAGTGCTCCCTCCGAAGTGCAGCAGGTGCAAAATTACCTGAAAGCCATGGTAGAATATTAAGATGGAGTGGGTGCGGGGAGGCAGCCGTTATTGTTTTCAGGTCTCGTTGAGACTTGTGTCCAGATTCGTTTGTGATGGAGAGCTGTGCACATGCGGGGGCGGAATATCAGTCAGTGCCGAGACCAGAGACAGGCCAGTGGTGCGTAGGGTCGTTGGGCTGGCACCCTGTAAGGATCCAGCAAGCTGCAAGAGTTATTCCTCGAAGATACTTCGCGGCATACGGACTCAAGGTGCTGCTGCCCCGGGTAAGTCAGCTTGCGGGACAAGCTTCACTCCAAGTAGGTTGGGTGTAGGATTGTAGGGCACAGGCCCTTATTGGAAATGTTATCAATGTGCATGGTTGCATCATTGCTGCTTTATTCGCACAAGAAGATTCACTGGCCACCTCAGTTAGAACGGTAAAAATTGTATTTGTCATAAATTTATAATCTTTCATTTATTACCCATAAGCTTTGTCAGTAGGAGCTGTGGGATTTTTCAGATTCAGTATGTTGCCTTGTGGAATTCAAGAAGGTTTTAAAGACACTCAGTGATTTGCTCCTAATCAGCAAAAATCGAAAAAATATCAAAAATCAGATTTTAGCAATTGTAGTAACAAGTTACAGGTATCCTAACTTACCCTCCCTGCAAATGATTTAAGACCCCGAAAGCAACCTAATAAAGACAGAATCCGAGAGTTTAGTCTATTTATGTCCGAACGGGACACTTACTACAACACGTATTGAATGAGAATCGTATCTGGAGAAACACTGTCAGTTTTCTTCCTTTCCGTTAAGTATACCGCTTTGTGTAACAAAGGTAACTTATGAGAATTCTACATACTTATCCTTCAACTTTGAAGCTATCATTCCTGCAAATTTAATATTTTTCAATTCACTGATAGTGTCTTTAGTTCAATGCTGCCATGTGATATATCTGTGTTATGCCGTATATTAGGATAATCGATTTACCTTTCCTTGAGTCCTTGGCGTCTTGGAATGGTTTGCGTTACACAGTCACCGAAGAACATTTCCAAGAGCCACTGACCAAGACTTTGGCCAAATAGCAGTTTGATGGGAATTTTCTGACAATGGCAGCGATTTGGACGTAAGACCTTATTGCATTCACTGAGATTTGTAGACTATTCATAATACATTCATGCATCTGACTCTAATAAATGTCTCTTGACTCTTAGCATGTATAAAGACTTCAAACTATTATGCCGGTGGTTTTACTCCTCAGAAAATCATTTGATGTCTATTTTGTGCACTACATGTGTTTTGGGCTTGATGCTCACCGCTTACCATTGCAATCAATGCATGATGCTTTATAAAAATGTTTATCTCCCTCATTCTTCATGCCATTATCATCACAACACCATCATCTTCCATAATGCCTTTGCTTGCCCATGATGTCTTCCGACAATGCAGGACTGGATAATGAGGTAACAACAACAATTTTTTTCTGAATCGGGAATTAGCCTTGGTTGACAACAAAGATACTTCACATAATGCCCTGAGTGAGGCAGTGCGTACCGAGGCAGTCAATCCAGAGGGGGCAAATTCCCTATTCATCCCGCCCGATAGAGAAAAATTCATACGTCGTCTCATGGATTTTGCTCCAGTTGAAGTCTGACTTGGACGACATGCGTGCATAGTTCGAAATTGACCAATTTACTTTAATTCCCAAATTTACGCTGAAATTAGTCACAATTCCCTGAAGAAGAGGATGAAAATTCATATTTTTGGTCATATCACCCGCTTCTAGCCATGTGTCCTGCTTTTTTGAGTCAGAGGCAATTGTCCCCTCTACCCGTCGGTATGCCACTGGAGTTAGGATGAAGTTAGGAGGTCTATGCTTGCCTATATCAAGGCTCAAAAGTATCAATCCATACAATCACAATTTAGGAAAAATCATTTGTCTCAAGATAAGTGCATTCAAGTGGCATTTGTGGTCTATTTTCAATCATACTTCAAGTCTTTTCATCCTGAGTGTAATTCACCATTTCAAGTGTTTCACCCTAACTCTAGAAGATTGTATTGTCAATGAAGGCCAATTCCCGGTCAACCTGTGT